>CM040191.1:32417765-32547765 GCA_022606455.1 Callitettix versicolor
AGAGAGAGAGAGAGAGAGAGAGAGAGAGTCTCTTACGACCAATATATGCTCGGTTTGCAAAATATTTAATTTGTGAAATGAGATTTTTTTTTGTAGCAGTTACATAAGAAAATTTAAACAAATATTCTCAAAATGACTTGGCAGTTTTAAAAATTCGGCTCAAATTTGACGTAAAATGAAAGAAAAAAAAAATCATTTGTATTTAAGTACGCGTTTATCTAGTCTACGTTTCAGCAAGTACATAAATGTTCGTATGGTTTTTCAATATCGTGTAGTTTGCAAATTTCGAAATACGAGAATTCTATGCATTTAATTCATTTATGGCTTGACATAGAATCCAATTTACAAGTCATGACATTGACTTGTGTACTTTGCAAGTGCTACTGGAGCGGAAGTCAAATGCACGTGCATTTATTTAATCAACAATTTTGGCGACAGGAAATACTGTGGAAGAGGCATCGAATAAACTTCAAAGAGCAGTTGATAGAGTTTGCATTTGGATAAAGAAATGGAGATTAAAACTAAATGAATCCAAATCAACCTATGTCAACTTTACAAATAGAAAAATCAACCCAATTCCACTTATAATTAATAACCATGTAGTAACTCCAGAAAATTCTGCTAAATACTTGGGGATGACACTGGATGCAAAGCTCCACTGGAAAGAACATGTCAAAAAGAAAAAGGTTGAATTAAACATGCAATTTAGAAAAATTAACTGGTTGATAGGGAGAAACTCAGATTTAGACCTACAAAATAAACTGCTTCTATACAAGCAAATACTGAAGCCGGTGTGGACCTATGGAATCCAGCTGTGGGGCTGTACAAAAATACAAATGTAAAAGTAATTCAAACTTTCCAGAATAAAGTCCTGCGAAGTATTGTAAGGGCTCCGTGGTTCGTTCGCAATGACAGTCTTCATAGTGACCTTAGGATGAAAACTGTCTCAGAAGAAATCAAAAGCAAAGACTTTTTTGCTTGCAGAGAAACACAAGCAAAGACTTATACATCACGATAACAAGGAAATAGCTTGCTTATTAGACAACTCTGGCGAGATCCGTCGCTTGAAAAGGACGAAGCCTTTGGAACTTTGCAGTGAGAGTGTATAACTAATCACACATGAACAGAGTGTGTGTTCATCAGGAGTCCATCAGTGGGTGTTACTTCAACAAACAGTGACATTACTATTAAATGTATATTGCTGGATAGGCTTTATTGCCTAGTTGTAATTATGTTTAAAAAAAAAAAAAAAAAAAAAAATTTATTTAATCAGAGAATTAAGTATCAACATTACCAGTAAGGATAAAGGAAGCACAGTTCAGAGACGCAGCAGACTGACTGGAGCCTTAACTACATCAACCACAGATCGATTTATAATTTTTTTTTTTTTTTTTTTTTTTTTTTTTAACGTCCGACTATTGTGCACACTTGGGCTAATGCAGACGATGGGATGATTTATAGCGTATGAAAATGCCAAGCCCTCGCCGGGAATCGAACCCGGGTCCTCGGGGTGAAAGCCTAGTACGCTATCAACTAGGCCACCGAAACGGCTTATATATATATATATATATATATATATATATATATATATATATATATATATATTATATATTAGCCTTAAAATCAGTATCATTCGCCTAAAGAAATTTTACAATTTTTTCTATATATATAGTCTTTACAATGTTGTTCACAAATATCACATTTTTTTTTATTTTATATTTTAGGAATTGTAATAAATAATGTCTAACTATATATAGTACGTGAATTAAAAATTTAATATAACATATTTGTGTACTTAAATAAAACATTTTAAAAGTTTCATCACATTTACAACTATTAAAAATAACTACGTTTAGGGTTCAATTTAAACGCGAAGCGGGTGGGGGCATATCTCAGTTAATCTACTCATTACAACCAATAATCATTACCGGTTATTAATCAATAATTTAACTAATTTTATTTTATTGCTTTCTAAAAAAGTAAACGTACATTAATAAAAATACGATTATTTCTAACAACAAATTCTGCAAAATCATTAACTAGTCCACTTTAATTATAATATGCCACAATTACTTCACTTCGATTATTGTCAATGCGTTGATCGTTCGTTAATGAAATAATAACACGTTTGTATATTTCCACAAGTTTTTAATTTGAGTCTTACCAACCAAGGTTTCACTCACTCATTACAGTATTGTTAAGGCCATTTAATAGATTGAAGTTAAAACACTTTATATAACATAATATTTGTTTTTGGAAACCCCACAGGACAGGCAACAGGGTTTGTTAGGAACTATGAGGAAGGGATGAATGCCTAGAGGAGATGTTTTAAAAGAGGTGAAAAACCTAAATAACCTGGTAATGAAACATTTAAAACTTGTAAAGCTAGTTATGTAGGCCAAACTTATCGTAAATTTCAAATTATAATAGAAGAACATAAAATAAGTTTGATGTTGGGCCATGAAGATTCTAGTTTTTGCTAACCAGTTGAGAATTCAAAATATATCTCATTTTTTTCAAAAAAAAACGGATTTTTAAAACATTACATATAAGAATAAATTGAATAATTTTCAGAATTTAGAAATAAATCGTTTAGTTTTCATTAAATCTGTATTAGTAAATGGCATGAACAATTTGATTTAGTTACTCCGCTTTTTTAAAACCGTTGTCTGCGCCATTACTCCCTCCTAGTTTTTAGACCTGTACAGTTGACTTTTCCCAAACAAAAATATAATATTGTATACTGTTTTAACTTCAGTCTGTACAGAGCCCTTGACAATGCTCTAACAAGTGAAACCTTGGTTGGCAAGACTTAACTAAAAAAGTTGTGAAAATATTCAAATGTGTAATTACTTTATTAATATAATATTATTTCATTCCCGCAAGGGGTGCAGACTAGCTGCACCTATTGAGAGGGTTTAAACGTCCCTCGCGGTACCCGAGTCTAACACACACTTACATTTACAACACTACACTTACGACTTTAACACTTTACACTCACACTTACATTTAGCTAGGCGATAAATAGCCTCAATGTGCTTTTCGCCTTAAAATACAAAAAAAAATCACTCATCAGTACCAACGGTCTTAAATAAAAATAATTTTCATGGTCCATTTTTTCCATTGAACTATAATTATGTTGTTTCCAGAAATATATTAATTAACCATTTTGAAAATGTTTCGTTCAATTTGTGTTGAAATCATATAATTATCCAACAATATTTTTGGTGTTCATTTAGCTTACGAAAAAATATCAAAGTAAGCCTAGAACATATAACAAAAATTTAGTTATATTTAAATCAAATTATTGCGGCTTACACAAAGGGAATGAATTTCTCAAAGCTAAAATTGTTGAATAAAATCGTGTACAAATAAAACGGCTAAGAATTTATTTTGGTGAAAGGTAATTAAAGTTCGGAACTCAACAATATTCTTTCAGCTATTTCATCGTGGTGACCAGAGTTGTTAAAACATACTTTTCGTATATTAATTTTTTTTAATATATGATTTTCTGTCTCAATCAGCTTTAAAGTTTTCATTGCATTGAATTTTGTACTTTCAAATTTTTTAATTAATATTATATGATATAATAAGCCCTGACCGCATGTAGGTTCGTTTTCAGTTTTTCAATCAAATTAAAACACTTAATATGCTAATTAGCATATTTTTAACTTTGATTACAATGATAAAAACAGATTTCAAAAATTGTAAGAATTATATGAACTTATGAAGAATTGTAGATCCTCCCACAATTTAAAAAGCATGAACGATTTGTTGGGTAGCAAATTTACCTGAACTAATTTGTTTCAATTTTGGGCGTAATTAAACTAAGCGAGAAATCGAATACAACATCTCAAATCAGTAAAATAAAGGCACCGCGACCAAAGTGTCAATTGGGTTTTAGTCCCGTAGACTGGTTCCCTCAATGGGTGTGAACAGCCCACTGATAATTTCATTCAACTGGAAGTCCTAAGTGTCCTGAAAGATAAAAACCCTTCACCTCCTGCTGAAAAGAGACCTTCACAATCATGTTCACTTTCCTGCATAACCTAGCGTAGTTTCTCTTTTCAAGGTCGTTGGTTCGAGACGAAGTTACTGCTGTGGTCTTACCATTCCGATAACGCCTCTCACTCCTTCGTTCTCATTAGTGTCACTGGAATGAAATATGAACATTAAACAAAAGAAAAAAGTCTATAGTAATAAATCCTACCCTCCTCATACCACAGTGGCCCCTCCATGGTCCTTCTGCACATTTAAGGCCACTAAACCTCTTTCAAAAAAAGTTCTTGATGACATCCCTCCAATCCAGACGTTCGGTTTTTTCCTGCTCTGTCGTTTTGATCCCAGTACGGTCTTCTGATTCTATTTTTTTAAGTTAATTGCTACCGCTCCATTTCCTTTCAGTT
Organism: Callitettix versicolor; assembly: GCA_022606455.1. Classification (NCBI taxonomy): domain Eukaryota; kingdom Metazoa; phylum Arthropoda; class Insecta; order Hemiptera; family Cercopidae; genus Callitettix; species Callitettix versicolor. The sequence continues at coordinate 32,422,172 of CM040191.1, forward strand.
TGCGCTTTTTCGATCCGATAGAGGTCCAGTAACATTTATTTAATTCCACGTAGGCCTTCACCTTACTGATTTGAGATCTTTAACTCCTATCTCTCATTTCATTCATTGCAGGTTACGTCAGTCCCATTAGTGTCCTCACAATCCATTGCACATGGATTCCATGGAGTTTTGCTAAATATGCTATAATTGGATTCACATGTTTCCTTAGTACGTTATTATAGTTTTTCTTTCACTGTTAATAAGAACGTTTAAAATATTTTTATTGTTCCGAATTATTTTTAATTAATTCATACCGTATTAAATAACAGAATAAAGAGTCTTGAATTTAAACGAGTTATATTTTGCCGTGATATTCTTTTAGTCAGTTCTATAGAATTTATTCTCTAAAATAAAACATAGTTTTTTACTTACTTTAAATCTAATAACCATTGGGACATAATAAACTAGAAAAACTCGTTGAGCTGAACTGAAGCAAATAAAGAAAATCATTTTCAGTGTATTCAAATAAAAGTAAATGCTTAAAATACAAATATAAAATCAAATTCTGTTTTCAATTGTTTTACGAATCAGTGATTAAATAAAATATTGCATTTCTACGCAGTTTTCAAATATAGTTTCTTTTCGAAATACCAAAGTAACAAAAACACAAATGCAAATACTGTAATGTATGAATGAAAACAAATGTTTTGTTTTTACTTTTTCTTCAATTTCAAAATAAACTTTGCTAGCCAACAACGGCAAAGTGAAAATAAACACGGCAGTTGTCCTGCAGATACAAAGAAAAGCAAATTTTTGAAAAGTAAAAAAATACAAAATTAAAACATGCGTTTTTAATTTTAAAAAATATATTGAAAATTTAAAAATAAACCTTGATCACTTTCAAATACAATTTTAGCGAATTTCCATTTTAAAATGACCTATTAGAGCGGTCATCTGGTTAAGACCCAGACCTGCGTCCTACAAATTAGAGCATATCCTGACTACTAGATCAATTATGTTAGCACCGCTCACGTTCGTAATTTTTGTATTTTATTTGACACGAAGTGAATACAGTAGCTTAAACAAGTTCCTTGCCCTAAAAATTCCTTTCAGCAGTTTTAAAATATTTCAAATATTTAATAATGCACAGCTTTTTTGTGTTAACATTTTTTGGGATGATTTCACCAAAGTAATTAGCGTTGATGACCGAATAAATTAGCAAATTTGACGGCGGTAGGGATTAATTTTCAGTGTAACTTTAAAGTTTTAATTCCTAGTATACTTCATAGTTTTATTCTTTATAGTTATACTTTATAGTTTTATAGTTTAATCCTTATAGTATAATAAGCATATTGTAATGCTTGTTGTGTTTATAAAAGCAGAATTTCAAAGAAAAGGTGACGCAAAAAAAAATTTCTCAAAATTCGTTTCCATCGCGTCAACGAAACATTTACATGCCGAGTATTTTTGTAGTTTTGTAACCTTCTTTTTCGGCGAAAAACCTTTAAGGTTATCATCGCCGAGGCGCGATATTAAGATTTTGAAAACGAGTAAACAACATAAATAAAATTTAGGAACATCACAAAAACAAAGAATAACAATAATTAAAACAAAAAATTATAGTTAGTTTATTGGAGTCGTATTTTTTTTAAAACACAAACATTTTATTCCATTTGAATGTGTGAATTGTGTTCACACAATTTATTTGCACCTGTTTTCTAACTTTTCGCGTGCAAACGTTTTATTAAAACGTGTTTTGTGTCAAGTGCAGTCTTTTTTGTTGATGACAACTTGCGCATAATTCGTCTGTTCTATTGTATTACGGTAACAATACTGCATGTCACTCGGTTAAACACCATTCCGTTAAGTATAAAATTATACATCACACAGTGACAATTGTAACTAGCAGCAAAATTGTTTGAACAAAGCGAATAATACGTGAGACGGTTGAAAAGTTTGCACTGTACAAAGCTTTGCAATGTCGTTTTACGTACGTTTATATTGTAAAACATGCAATTCGCGATAAACTAAATACAATATTATATTTCGTAAGTTTATTATATTTTTTTAATTTATTGCATTTTTTATACTATTTATTTCCTCTTTGTGTGAATTAGTGCTTATAGAAAGTATTGCGACAGTTCAAAAGCGATTTTAACTTAATCACATGACAGCATGCAACTTTCTCCCTGACGTGCTGTAAGCAAAATTTAAAAAAAAATTCTTTTTTCCCAATTTTCCAATTTTCCCAATTTTTTTTATATTATAAATTTACCGTCGTTATCAACATTAAAACCATCATACATTGGATATTTTTGAAGAATATTACATTGAAAATACTAATTCAACATTAGCTGCTTTCAAATTCATTTTTTTATTTTCAACAGATTTTTAAAATTCAACATTTTTATTCATGCAGTTTTTAACACTGATTTTTTGCTTTTTCTTGGTTGGATTTGGTTACAACATCACGAGTGAATACATATTTATAAACATTGTTTTATCTTGCTTTTTATTATTTTGTCTATTCATTTTTCGTCAGAACCATTATTCCTAACAATATTAATTCAATACAACATTTGACAATAAATATCAATGAGACGACCCAACATATTATGGATTGTTGTCAGTTTATGGGCTAAGAGATAGTGTGAAGTGGCAAGATAAATATTGTCTGTAAAAGTGGTTTTCTAAAGAAGCTAAAGAAATTATTATTATTTTTAACAATAATATCAAAGTATAAAAAATGTTGCAATTGTTTTGATTTTCCTCCATAGTGAAATATATCGCCTCTTTAATTAAAATTATTTTTTTAAGAAACAAAAAAAGGTCTGACAGTTCAAACAAACACAGCGCATCATCCACACGTATGCACCAATATTTTATATTATCTTTAAATGAATTAGCGTCAAAACGTATTTCTTCAAACTTATTTATAAATATTTCAGCTCATAATGTGGATAAATGAGAACCGATTGCTAACCCCTCTATTTGTTCAAAAAAAATTAATTTGAAACCGGAAGTAATTCACTTTCAAATATGTTTTACAATAAAATCGATTAATTCCAAAGCTGTATAAGGATCAACATTGTATACAATAGTATTTAAGGGCTACCAAGAAATTTTTTAACTGTAATGTTAGAGAAAACATCAAATGAGACTATTTTTGCCTTAGAAGGGACATCCTTAATTTGCCTAATCAAATCTAAAGAATTTTTGATGCCGAATTTTGTTTTAAAATTTAATTTAATTTTTAATTTAAATTTAAAATAAATTGCACGATGGAGATTGTACAAAGGACACTAAAGGACGTATATGGTTCTTGGGTTTACTAATTTTGTCATTTTCTGTAAGATTGTCACTTCAAATCAATAAAAATATTCATAACTTCTTTGTATAAGGTTTTTTAATCTATTTCATCTAAGTAATCAGCATTGAGAACTGCATATATTAGAAATTTGGAATTTTATAATCAGTTTGAAGTGAACGGCGGTCAGGGACTATTTCGTATTTCTAGCTGATTTTAAACCTGATGTTGCTAATCTGCATTCCAATAAAAAAGGTTAGGTTATAAGATTAGTTTTAGAAATTTGTTTCAATCGTGTCAGTCTGCAAGCAGTGTGCTTCAAACATTAACTATGATTTTTTTTTAAATAAGTTTTTTAGAAATTGTCTGCAGCAGCTTTAAAAACATTTTAGGCAAATTATGTCCACTTCGGAGTCAATTTTTGATAAACTTATTATTTTCGAATGGATGCTTTATTCAGCTCATTTTAAACACGTTTATTAAGTAAAGTATTAAATTTTTTTACATTTACTCACTAACGAAATTGAACGTTTGAAATCGTCATATTTCGTTTGTATTTACTTTATTATAGTTCACACGCTCTTTAGCTACTTCATTACTGTTAGACAAACGCCAATATAATTTCGTTTCGACTTACAAAAAAAACTTTCTTTTAAACATTTCAACAACAAATATGCTTAAAACATCTTAAATTTTCCAACAAATAAGCTTAAAACAATTTAATTTTCCAACAAATAAGCTTAAAACATCTTAAATTTTCCAACAAATAAGCTTAATACAATTTAAATTTTCTAACAAATATGCTTATAACATCTTGAATTTTCAAACAAATAAGCATAAAACAACTTAAAGCGTGCAAGATAGTTCAGAGTTTAATAATAGTTCTAAATAATGAGGATTCTAATTTCTGAAGATGTCTCCAGAAAGTGAATAATTTTCTTCATTATTCCATCCTTGCTGAGCTTCATTATCTTGAAGTGAATAAAATGGTGTAATTATTTATAAGTGCAATATTCTATTTGTCTCAAATAACAGACAAAGTATCTACAGTCTGTAATACGAGTGTTGTAAAAAAGTTATTAGTGAATTTCCTTTGGTAAATGAGATAATGGAGCGGCCATTATTATACATTCAACAAAGGGCCCTAAAATTAGCGTGTATAATGACACTTAGATCACGTTTTGAAGGATCTAAAAAATTGTGTGTGTGTGTGTGTTTAGCTTTCTCACATTCGCAATTTTTGTCCTATTTTATTTAAAATCGGCACAAAAATCAATTTTGATAATGGCCTGGATAATTTGCTTACCCAACAAAATCTGTTCAACAGTTTTAAAATGGCGGCAATTTCAAATCTTAAAAAAATTTAACTTACATTTATTAAATGTTTTTTGAAAATCTGAAATTACGATACAGAATTTGACGGTCATCGAGGTTCATTTTCGTATATCCAATTTAGTTTGAAAATTTGAAGTGTTAACAGGGCCTGTATTCAGATTTGTATACTGATTATGGCAGTAAAATAAGCATTTAAAATAATAATTTAATATAGGATATTATTTCAGGAAATCCGCTTCATCACGTTAGCGATACATCTGCGTGCAGGGAATATTTAAATATAGTATTCTCAATTTTAATCTTAAATTTCCAAATGATGATTTATAAAAAGTTTTATGGCTAATTCTCTCTCTCTCTCTCTCTCTCTCTCTCTCTCTCTCTCTCTCTCTCTCTCTCTCACTCACTCACTCATTCACTCACTCACTCATTCACTCACTCACTCACTCACTCACTCGATTTTTTATATTTACGTTTACTAGAATTCATGGTAGGACTTCGTAAATCCACCAGAAACCAATTGTAAACTAACGAAAGAACACACAAATTAGAGTAAATATAGTGTTTAGGAACATTCGACATAGTTCTCCTGATCAGTAGAAATGGGTGATATTTCACTGACTGTGCGATTGTCACAGGTATTTTTAAAGCACAGTCCACAACAGTGACAAATATCTGTGACAGTTGATTCCAGTGATTCAGTATCGTTTAGTAGAAAATATATTGGCGACAACTATGGATTTTGTTATCAGTCACTGTTCGCTTGTTCTGCGATTTTGCGGTGATATTTGTTAACAAAATACTTCCCAAAGTCACAGTCAAGAGTTGTTAAAAATATCCTCTATTTCTATTCGTCAGCAATTATTATCAGCAAGTATGTTGATGTATTAGCCCAAGTGCATTAGCTGCATTAGCCCAAGTGTGCACAATAGTCGGACGTTAAGCACCAAAAAAAAAAAAATGTATTGTATTGGCGCCAGAGATAAAACAACAACATTTGCGCTAAGAAAAACTTATAATAAAAATATAGAGTTGATAAAGACGTGTAAATTATTTGTGTAAAGATTAAATAGAACAATACAGAGAAAAGTTTTTGAATCCTGTTTTAAAAATGTACTGAAGTATTTAAAAAAAACGATTATTATTTTGTTGAGTAGGCCTACACTCATCTGTCTTTCCTAGATTATTTTGTCAATTTATTATTTGTTGACGTGTTTCGTACTGCCTTCATTCATTATCAAAACTTATTGTTGCAGAGTACATAGAGGCATTCCGAAACGCCTGAACACATACAAAATTGACAAATTATTTTGTCAACAAATTCAACAAGTTAATAATATTCCTAGAAGAAATGAAGAATAGTATGCATACATACATTATTAATTTAAGCCATTATTATTTCATAATAATAGGCTAATGGTTGTTAGCATATGTAATTTGTTTAGGTAAATAATTATGAAAAATATATTTTATTTACACTTGGAAACATAATCTAATAATAATCAAAAAAGCTTATACCATTCTGCATTAAAATAATACAAATCCAAACAAAATTATTGTTAATAATACTTAAAAGACATTCAGTCTACAATACAGTATGGTATTAAGTTAATAGAGCTGTATTTATAAACAAACACTAACGTGTAATACTTCCATAAATCACCGCATTGTGTACGAAATAACTGTTACTTTCCTAAAGTTTGATGCATCGATTAAAATATCAATTGTGACACCAGTGATTTTTTTTTTTTGTCACAAGAACTTAAAAGTTACCGATATTCCCACCTCTATTAAGCAGAAATGTGAGCGTCAAAAGTAGTTTATAACCGAAATAAGCTTACACGGCTTAACAATCAGAAGCTAGTACTTACGGGAGTGTTGCTGACTTGCTTTGCAAACGTAAGACATTTAGAGCCCAGAGATAAGTGCTAGGCTAGAGGTTAGATGTTTGGTTGCTGTTAGTAGAACTTGTTGGGTAATTAATTAAATGTATAAAAAATGGACTGTTATTTACGTTACGTTATTTTAAACTAATTCTAAAAATCAATCTTGTAAAATATAAAGTACTGAACTTTTAAGCTCTAATAACAGTGACTGCTAGACTGAGTATGTAGTATAACCCATTTATTTTAATTTATAATTTCATAAATTTTTATTAATGAACTTTTTTATATAAAATACGCAAGATATATTTAACTATTTAAATGTAAAAGCTCTAAGAAATTTCGTGATAAATGGGTCAGTATGCCGTATAATGGCGTCCATTACAATCTAAATAATTTTCAACCATTCAATATGTTTACATAATTGTAAACAAATAAATATTAAATGTAAAAAACAACTAATGACAATAGCGGGTTTAGAACGCATGTTCTTTTGTTTTATGTGCAAAGATTATAGCACTGAGCCATAGATGTAACTGCAAAGATTGTAGAATTAGTATTTACTTCAAGGAAACTAATTATTTATTTACGGCAAGCGTGACGCTGTTATATATTGTTGTTAGTGCTGTTGCAAAATTAAGTTTTTCCTCATAAAAAACAACACTAGTGCCCTCTAATGAAGTTTTCATTTCAAACATAATAGTTGGGAATAAAAGAAACACGATGGTCAGGAATTATTACAGACATTTTCAATTTTCTTTTCTTTTTTAACATATCGAACAATAATTGTTTTCCAATTCAAATTTGACACAGTAACTTTGGTTAAAATGTTTGTGCATGAATACGTTTAAGAAAAATCTGATCTTTTTAACTTCTTTAAACAAATTTTGGGGTTTTTCTTCATTGTTTTAAAACCAGGTAGATGTAAGTAGTAAAACGACAAATAACATTCGAGTCAAATGTAATCGATAGCATTAGAGATGATATGGAAAAACATTGTTGTTACTAGCCTAATTTGTAAGCATCTTTTAGCCCTTAAGATTTACCCTTAGTCATGAACAAAGTTAAATTAAATATAGGCTCTTTTAACGTGCTCTTTGTACGGAAATTTCCTTCCATGAAATTCAAATAAATAATCGATCAATAGTATTGTAAGATACATTACATTAATAATTTCAATTGTGATCCATTAGAAAATAAAAATTCTTGTACTATTTCCATGCTTCGAATACATGTTGAAAATGTTTCTTCGTTTTACATGAGCTTAGGAATTGTCTGCACAATGCACATTAGTTGCCAGCAGTGGAAACGATTCACAGAGTCAGCAGACTGACCCATATCTGTGGTCAGCAGAACTAAACGACTCCAGCGGATCCAGGCAGAATGCAAGGTAAACATTGTCCTCCTTTATTTTATTACCGATCCAACTTAACAAAAATTAAAGTTCCATTAAAACAACATATTTATATCAGAAAACTGACCTAAAATAAAAAATTACGGCTGACATTAATTGCTGATTTTGTGGAAGCGAGTTTATAACAAAACATTTATGATTTATATTGCAATGATTTGAAATCTCCAACATAATCTGTATATCACTTTAAAGTTTTAAATTACTTTGAAAATACAAAAGTAAAAGTAAACAATGGCTTACGGCAGCTACATGTACTTATGTTCAATGGAATTTGAAAATTTATAGTGCTAATATAACATAATGTAGTATATAATATTTATATTATATTATATATTATAATATTATATAATATAATAATAATATATAATAATATATATATATATATATATATATATATATATATATATATATATATATATATATATATATATATATATTAAAAGTGTTTCCTAGGGGGCTGTGGTCTGAGGGTACACAAAATCAGAATATTACCACTGATAAACAATATGTATGATTATGCAGGAAGTAAAAGGAATCTGCAGACCACACAATCTATGATTAAAGTTCTTGCCAGCAGGAGGCAAAGGAAGTTTGGTCTTCAGAAACTTAAGGTCCTCCAGCAGATAAGTTAGTTTTTGGAATGCTGGACTGCACTGAGTATCAGTCTTCTGATTCAGTAACCAAAAGGCTTAGTCGCACAATATGACTTTTGTTAACAGTGTCTGGGGTAGTAATTAATTGTACTCTTAATAGGCAACCCGGCAGAAGCTTACAGCTTACAATGTACCGAAATTACTACTTTATCAATTGATCTATTGTATTCATAGATCATTTGATTATCTGTAGTTTGTTCGATTTAACATAACCTCAAAATTTTCCATTTACATTATTTAAATACCATAGCGAAGCGTCGGTATTCAACCAGCAACCTACAATGAAAATTCGTTTACACTACTTATATAAGCATGATACAGAAGTACCGCAATTATTCACACTCAGCAACGTAAGGAAATTTGTACAATGTTCTTTTTCATTAATTTGCTAACTAAGGAAATGTTGGCAGCACTGTATTTATATCGGCCGAGTGCCAAGTGATAATAAAATAACTGCGGAAACACGTCCGGGCAATGTACTTGACCGAGACTGTACTTTATGGTATTTTGCGTCATCACGGAGCGGCGAGCACGTCTTTGTTAGACTTATGTGATCTCCGTGCCTCCCAGTTTAGCACTACAAAATATTGCCGCTCATATATCTAGTTGTGATAATAATTTATGGTTTACTTACTTCTGTTATTTTAACGGGATCCAAACAAAACAAACGGGCCAAACACATTACATACATTTTCGTACATTCTTTCCACGAAAGATTCTGATTCGGAAGTTACAGGCGACAATCTGGAAAATGGATCTCTTTCTCAAAATCGGTTGGTTAGATTTTCTCAAATTCCGGCCATAAATGAAGAATCTTAAGTCAGCACACAAAATTTTCAGTAAAGGAAATACACAGTTAGTAAATCGGGGAAAATGAATGGCGGTCAGGGTTTATCAGTTTTTTAACACATTTTTTTTAGGGATACTTGTGATGTCGGATTTTGCGGAACGATTGATGCGAGGAATATGTTTATATTATATATATATATATATATATATATATATATATATATGTGTGTGTGTGTGTGTGTGTGTGTGTGTGTATCAGTATATTTTGCACATCGCAAGTTTTATATTAAATTAATTATAATTATAAATTACTGTGTTTCCTCCCGGTATCGAACTGGAGATTTTGAGCGTGTGAGGGGTACGTGTTAACCACTACACTATGAAAACTACGAAGAAATTTGACCGATTTATGTATGTGAAATGAATCGTTAATTTAATTTTGGTAGTTGTATAAAAATATCTGTAGTTTTATATTAATTCATAAAGATCAGCTGATTTAATTGAACAGCTGATAGGCTATAAAAACTTTCAGGTTATGTTGTTAAGAATCAGCAATTTTAATTTGTCGAGTTTTCGAATGAAATACAATAATTCAAATAAAAATTAAAGATAAAACATGATACATGATTTTTATTTTTGGTACAATAACAGATTTTTTTATTTACTACCGCTAGTAATTTTTTTATTTCAAATTTTCTGTTTTGTAAAATAAATACATGTCCGAAATTTGAGCATAATCTGATGAACTGATTTTAAGAATTTAAGGTTGACCTTTTCCTTTTTTCGATAGTTCGCAAATCCAATTTTTTTGGGATATGGCAACCTGTACGTTTTGTTTTGCCAAAGAATAGAAACTAATTTAAAAAATGTCGGTAGTCCACCTTTCCAGATTCTGTAGCATTTTTATTTATTTTTTTGCTTAAAGTCCATATTATATGTCAGTTAGACTAATGAGAACGAGGGATATGAGTTCAATAACTTCACCCTTGAACTTTTGACCTTGAGGTGCGCAAGTTCATGGTTCAAGGTCACTTCAACATCAGGGAAAACTCAGATATAATGTTACTGATACAAGATGACATTAAGGCTTAATTTTTTGTAACGAGGTTCTTAACAAAATTTAAAGAAATACTTTTGGTCCAAAGAAGGTTGACATAAGGGGGGTCGGCCTGAAAAAATCTTAAAAAATTCCATTTTTTTTTTATTTTGAATTAATATTCTCTGGAGTTTTTTGTTTAATAATATATATAACACTTTATACTTTGAAACTGTACAATTAGTCAAAAAAATTATATATGTAGTAGTGTACCGTTTTTTTTTCCAAAAAAAAGTAGCGTGGGATGAATTCACTGCATACAATATAGTTTGGGTTAGCCAGGGGTCTCCAAACTTTCCAGCCTTAGGGCCATACTGATTACTCCAGTAAGTTTCGAGGGCCAAAACCATATTATCATTGTTGCCGGTGGTAAAAAGTGAAATAGTCCACTGATGAAAAAAAGTCCGAAAAACAATGTTATGAGTAGTTAGCCCATGACCATATCAATGTAGATGTCATATTAATAATTATTTAACATAAAATTAGAATACTTCAGTAAACTAAATTTAATTTGCTATAAAAAATATGTTCTCTAAAAGGAGTTTTCAAGTATGCTAGCTCTCCGCGGGCCGGATGTGGCCCTCGGGCCGTAGTTTGGAGACCCCTGGGTTAGACTGTTGAATGGCTAGAAGCAGACAGAAGAATAGTTTAGGCAGAATAAAGTTGGAAGATGATTATCAGATGCAGGAAGATCCTGATAATCCAGCTTATGGGGCAGGAATGCACTAAATATTTGTAAGTAAAGAATTTTAATGTAAAATAAATTTTAAATGCGTTTTTCCGAAACATGTTTTTTTTCATGTTTAGGTACATTTTTCTCATAAACTACAAAAGCTAGAAGATTCATTTTTGCTTTGTTTTGTTTATTACATCATTCTGCATACTTTAACATAGGGGTTTATAAATATTTTAACAAAAAATGATTTTATTTAATTTCATGTGTGCAGAAACACGGAAAATCTGAAATAAAAAATATTATAATTTTTAAAAAATTGCCACAGTTTTATAAAAACACATATTTAAATTTCCCTGTGTTAAAATGTTGGCAAGTGTCTATATATTACTAGGAAAAAATTTCACAGCTGTATCTAAAATAGTTACTGAGAAAAATGTACCTAAAGATATCATAAAATAACATTGGCGAGATAGGGAAGGCCGACCCCCCATAAGCCCCTACTTATGAAAATTGGTACGAAAATAACAGAAATGTACCAGACTTAGTAGCGTGCGTTAAGACAACTAGAACGTCAGGTATGAAAACTCATAGTGGGTAGATAAAATAAAAGAGTTTAACAGTTGGTGACTGCTCACCTATCTCGTTTTATGTCCTATCTCGTTTCATTTGAACCTGTTTGAACAGCATTGCGTCTGTTTTAACTGTAGTTGCGTTTTGTTGTTTCAGAAATGGAGGAACCTATTCCAACATCTTATTGAACAATAACAGTAAATACAAGTAAGAAACGTAAGGCCGGGTGGCCACCACATGCTGAGAGGAGTTGCGCTGAGCGGAGCGGACTACTGTTAAAAACCAAACCTTTTGTTTTCACTGAAAGCTAAACGGAACCCAGAGAGACCGTTTTACTTCGCTCATCTTTGTTTCACTTTCAGTGAAACCATAGTTACGGTTTTTAATGCATAGTTCACTCGGCTCAGCGCTACTCCGTTCCGCATTTGGTGTCCACTCGACCTAAAAAGAAAACAGTAAAAGTATAATGCCGGGAGGCCATCAAATGTGAAGCTGAACCGAAAGGAGCCGAACTGAGCGGAATGAAGATGAAAGTCAGTTATTTCAACTGGAAGCGGAGTTGTCAGTTTAATAAATGCGTTTGTATCTTTTAAATCTGAATATTTAGGCCTACTTTAATGGATTCTATGAAACTACTATGTTTAAAAACCGTAACCTAGGTAACAGGACATAGTAAGTTTGGAGGCGTGGTTAGCGTGATTGAGGAAGCTGAAACAGCTTCAAAATCGAACTAGTCAGAGTTGAAACTACACTCAGTTCCGTTACGAGGAGTCCGTTCCGCTTTGGCGGTCACTTGGCCTAATTGACAGCAATTTTTGCACGATTTCATTACACTGTATATTTTAACAGGTTACCTTTGCTGAAGTTAAAGTCAAACAAATATCAAAAATAAAAAGCAAACCAGAGATTTTTTTAAGTACTAGAAAAATAAATTGTGCTGATGCAGGAAAATCGACTATATAAGTGATATAAAAAAGCAAATATTTTCAAACAAACTTTAGTAAACAAAAAAAACTACTATGCGCTGTGTCGCTCACGTGATGGAGACATGTTTTAAATTAAAATTACAAAACCGAACATTTCATTGAAAGATTAGTTTTATATTTTATAAATTTAAGCCTTTCATAACTTAACACTTTTTTAGTTTTGATTTCACTATGGTAATCAGCATAAAATCTGCATAAATTTGCAGATAATTTACAAGCGTAATGTGTATAATTTATGCAACGAAACGCCGTTTACGATGGTCATACCAGATTTTTTTAAAGGGTAACATAACAACAGTGCTATTGAATTTTTAATACTGTTTTTAAAGAATTATAATGTAAAATGTACCTGAAAATAATTTTAAGCGTTAAGAGTAGGTATTCGTATAAAAGATTTAGTTTTTTGTAAAAACCCTTGTTTAATTTCTATGAAGGAACGCGGTAACGTTCCGCCCCGCCATGTCTCTCGAGCTGCCGCAGTGTATCAAGCAACGCAACAGCGTTCTGCCCTCTTACCCTGGCTTCCATATATATATATATATATATATATATATATATATATATATATATATATATACCCGTGGCAGTTGCTAATCTGCTATTGGGAGCCGCCCCTGGCGATGGGGATGCTCGCCAATTTCGGTTGGAGGGTACTTGGGAAATAAAATACCCAGGGTGGACAAAAATCAGTGAAATGGTCAACGGCTCAATGGCGGATGAAGATGTATTTCTGAACGGCAAAGAGGGCGGAGGAACCAAGAACACCAAAATCCGGGGTGCGTCTGTAGTGTCAACCACCGGCAACCTGGTCAGCGTCTGTTCATCCAGAGGATGCGGCTGTACGTAACGCTCCAGGAACTAACAATCCCTGGTTCAAAAAATCCCAGTTGAAACACTGGACCTTCAAGATTACAAGCAACTATGATTCGTGCAAGTAATGATAAAAATACCCCAGGTGGTAACCAATCCACCCATCTGCGGGCGGCAACCAGGAACTCGGATTCTGGGGACCCTGGACTTACACTATTACAGAGAGAGTCGGAGTTCTCTGGCAAACTTCCTCATAAAACACACACGTGCATTGGTACTTTCAACATGAATACGCTAATCCAGCCAGGAAAGTTACACAACTTGACATCTAAACTTGATAAACAGAGGATACTAATACTCGCCTTGCAGGAAACAAGGATTACAGATGAAGGTACAATGGATTATGGGAATTATCGTATGTTCAAGAGTAAAACAGATAAACGTGTCGCAATGGGCATGGCGTTTATGGTACACAAAAAGATGAAGAGTTCCATTAAAGAAGTCACCCCCATAAACAACAGACTGATGACAATACGAATACAATGTGCTAACAAGAAGTATACCATAAACAATGTACACACTCCTACAAACGTAAGTAATAGAAATGACATCAAGTCAACAGAAAAATTCTGGGCAACACTAGAGAGGGTAATGGCGAGGGTGCCGAAAGACGGTATCAAAATTTTACTTGGTGATTTTAATGCACAAATCGCTAGAGAAAAAATTCATCAGAAAACCGTTGGCATGTACCCTGCACACAAATTTACTAACAAGAATGGCATAAGGCTTATTGCGCTATGCCAGCAAAACAACTTGAGAATCATGTCAACGTCACTCAGAAAATCACCAAGAAAACAGAAGACATGGCGATCACCTATACAGCAGATGGGCGAATTTCAAATAGACCATGTGGCGATCTCATACCCAGTACAAAAAGAGATACATGACATCCAAGTCCGTAGGGGTGCGAACATTGAATCGGATCATTACCTAACACGAATCAAAATCAAGTTCACTCCAGGAAAATTTCATCGAAAGAAGAAATGTATACAGAAATTTGAAAAAAAAGGTATCAAAGACTCCAACATAAGGGAGGAGTGGAAAAAGGAATAGGCGGACACATGGGAGAAATTTTGCACAAAAATTACACAAAAAGCACAGGAATTAATCCCATTGAAAAAGAACACGAAACACCCGTGGTGGGACTAGGAATGTGAAAGTGCGCTGGAAAGACGCAAACGAGCCTTCCAAATTTACAACAGTAAAAAGTTCTCAGGAAGTCAAAAAAGTTTTAATGAAATTAGAAAAGAGGTCACTAAAAGTATTAGGAAGATTAAGAGGAGGTATATGAAGGAACAAATGGACTCCATAGAGGAGAACTTCCGCAACTGCAACGTACGAGATTTTTGTAGGACCTTTGCAGAAAAAATTCGTGGGTACACACCACAAAATCTGTGCTTTAGAAAACAAGACGGCACATTGGCATTAACTAATTACGAAAACTGTCAGGAGTTATCAAAATATTTTTCTGACCTCCTTAGTTGCCCCAAACTCAGCAGACGGTTTCCTAAAGAAAACTGTGCTGACATTTACCCTGAATCGTTACCACCAACACAAGAAGAGATCGAGGATCACATACATAGACAGAAAAACAACAGGGCATCCGGAGAAGATGGAATCATTGCAGAACTTCTGAAGAATCTCGGACCGAACTCATTACAGGAATTAACAAATATCATCACGGATATCTGGCTAATGGAAAAATTACCGGATGACTGGAAGTGTGCTCTTATTCACCTCCTACACAAGAAAGGAGATAGAACAGATGTGAACAACTACAGAGGAATTTCTTTACTACAAGTTACTTACAAAATACTCTCAACATGTCTTCTTCAAAGAACACAAAAACAGATAGAATACAGAATTGGTGAGTACCAGGTAGGCTTCCGTCCAGGTCGCTCGTGCACAGAACAAATTTTCAACCTGAAAACAATATTGCAAATAAAAGCTAAAAGGAATGACTCAGTGATCTGTACGTTCGTAGATTTCAAAAAAGCGTACGATTCCATTGATCGAAAATCTTAGTTTAATATCCTGGAAGAACATGGACTTGATCCTAAGACACTGCGACTGATCAAACAAACACTGACAGGCACAATCGCTAAGGTGAAGTTTAAGGGGGAAATTTCAAAACCCTTCCTGATCACAACTGGAGTTCGCCAAGGAGATGGACTCTCGCCTCTCCTTTTCAATCTGGTGTTGGACAAAGTTATCAGGGAATGGGAGAAAGAATTAAAAATGGAAGGGCACCGGAAACCAGTTCGACTTGGAAGACCTAAGGACAACACAGAAATCGCGTGCCTAGCTTTTGCAGATAACCTGGCCATACTCACAGATAATGAAATAACAGCGATTAAACAGATAGAAGTCCTAAAGGAATGTGCAGAGAGGGTCAGTCTACAGATCTCGTTTAAAAAAACCGAATTCTTCTGTTCAAAATTAAATATTCAAGAACTAAGCATAAAGTATGGTAAGATAAACAGAGTCAAGCACTTCAAATATCTGGGAGAAATTCTTGAACTTACGGGTGGCGAGAAGGCTGCGCAAAGGGTTCGGCTACTGAGAATGATATAACGCTCTTGGTATAACGCATGATATCTACAATAAGAGATGTATGTCGACGCACACAAAAATCAGACACTACAACACAGTCATAAAACCGGAGGTATTATATGCAAGCGAGACGCTAGCACTCCACACAAAAGCTACTATGGAGGATATTTTGAAGGAAGAACGCAAAATCTTGAGGAAGATCCTTGGCCCGAGATTAACAGAAGATGGATACAGGTTGCACTCCCGGAAGACCACAGAGAAGATATCGTACCTGGAAGCAGATATCAGAAGAAGGAGGCTTCGGTTCTATGGACACATCAGTAGACTACCAACAACGAGACTTGCCAACAGAATCCTTAAGTATATACAAGGAGTAAAATCAACAACATCGTGGATCGCACAAGTCAGAATAGACCTTCGTGACGCAGAAATAGACTCAACAGTCGTTGAATACAGGAACGCATACAAAAGAAAGATGCTCGGTTGGAAGGTCCCAGAGAATGAAATCCCAAAGAGAGCAGGGGTAAAATGGACGGAGGAGCGGAAGAGGATCCATGGGGACAGGATGAGAGGTGTGGAGGATTAGAAGGAGCAAGACATGAGTCGGAGTACTTTGCGTGATCCAACAGGGTCTATACGCAAATAATAATAATAATATATATATATATATATATATATATATATATATATATATATATATATATATATATATATATATATATATATATATATATATATATATATATATATATATATATATATATATATATATATATATATATATATATATATATATATATATATTAAAGACCAAAATTTGAAAATCGACATAGTCAAAGCGTAGAAAAACGACTTCAAAATGGCAATTTTAACTTTTTTGTCCTTCTTAAACATTCACCAGTCTGCTGCCTAAACTACTCAACTGATTTTGATCAACAATGATTTGTTTTATTCGTTTTAGTTGCAGTATGTGTCTTTTGCATAAAGTCTCCAAAAACAAGTAATTTTAGTGTTGCAAAATTTTAAAAATGTCTTTTTAAGTTCTCCACAATTCTAAAAAAAAATCACCTTTCACAATCTTGGTTAATTGTTATCGAATGTAAGCACTAAAATAATTTCTTTGTATATCATTATATTTTCTTCAACAATTATATTAGATAGTTTAATTTCTCATGATCATCTTTCCCAATTTTTGGTTCCAGTCTCCTACAAAAATAATCCCAGTATAAACAAAACACAAAATTGGTAAAACGTTTCCTGTCAAGATTACAATTAAAAATGTTGCTAATTCCTTCCATTAAAAATGGCCTTTGAATTCCGCGAAGAACCAGTCACCTGCTTACGCAGTTTACTGAACAGTATCAATCTTCGCACATTGTGAAGGCGGCGAAACTTTCAAGTTACTCTGACTACTCACTGTGATGATAATAGCGTTAGCGTTCTTCCATGTTTTTGCCTTCGCTCAGCGTATTGACAAATGTATTCGTGCAGATGAAGAACCATCAGATTATTAAATTTGAACCACGCACTTATTTGGGTTCAAACTGTAAATTTCACTTCGAAATCAAAACCGTTTTATTTAAGGAGGCCACTTCACTTACACTGTGAACATCTATACGTTCATTAGTAATTTATATAAAATAAAAAAAAATGTTTTTAATCACATTTTAAAAATAGACTAAAAAGTATAAAATAAATTCTTATAAATCCATCAATCTATCGAGATTTATAAACCTATACAGATTCATAATCACATACAGATTTTCTTAAAAATTTGTGACAGTGAATTTTTATAGATATTAAAATATTTGTACAATTAAAAACAAAAAACGTGGGGCGCATGAAATTAGATAACTGTTATTATCTATTAGCCTATAAGCGCCCCATGTTTTTGGTTGTTAATTGTATAAGTATTTTAATATCTATAAAAATTCACTGTCACAAATTTTTAAGACAATCTGTGTGTGATTATGAATCTGTATAGGTTTATAAATCTCGATAGATTAACGGATCATAACAATTTATTTTATAAATTTTAGTCCATTTTAAAAACGAGATTTTTTAAAAAAAGGTTTTTTTATTTATATAATTATTTTTTACTCTTTAGTCTTGTTAATTATTTTTAAAATACCAAAAAAAAAACGGAATGTCGTTATCGTATATTTTTTTAATTTACTGTAAACTCTAAATTTTAAAAGTAAAATTAGAACATTAGCGTACTGCCAAATCCTTGACAAGTCAATGCAACTTTAAATACTTTTTTAAACATGTGGTTTGTAAAAAATATAGGCTTCGCAACAAAAACAAATTACGTTTCTATTAAACTTGCCAATACGCTATAGAAAAAACCGGTCACGTGTTGGGTTCGAACCCACGCTCCCAACCGGGAACCACAGCTTAAAGAATAATTATTCCTAATTATCATTAGGAATAATAACTAATGGCCTTGGACCAATCGGTCATCCGGGCTAAACAATGACAGCATTACTACCTATAGCAAGAAAACAGACGGAATATCGATATTGTACTTTAGATCATGCCGAAATAATGGCCAAACAATTTCAGTAATAGTGGCCTTGGCACAGTTCAATATTTATAAATAAACCAATATTATTGTATTTTCATCGAATTTAGAGCTGTATACAAAATTTCAAACCTCTAGCTCATCGGGAAATTATTTTAAAATCGATTGCAAAATTCCACCCGGACAAAACCCAAAGTGACTTATAAAAACTTGATAAAATATATAGTCACTTTAAGCTAAGAGATAATTTTTTGTTTGATCGATGCACATTTCAATATCTTAAAAACCTATCGAATGAATAATCTACGACTGAAATCAGATAGCTCTTTGCGGAGAAAGGCACGCCAAATTCGATGATTTTATTGTTGAGTAAACTTCGTAAACAAATTTAATACATTTTTGGTAAAATCATCAAATTTTTAATCTCGATCTACGCACTTGATTTTAAACCATACAATTCACTTCGAAACCAAAACCATACCATTTAAAGAGGCTACATACATTGCGAAGAGAAGATTGATGTGGTTAACTGTGAATATTGTGGCCAATGGTAACAGTCAATCGGTGGATACTTCTAGCATTTAAAACAATATATTAAATTGGTTGTTCTTTAGGTGGACTTAGTAGATTTTTTGTAGGGGAAAGCAGAATAATAAGAAAGTAAGCTTCACCATAAAAATTCCATCGTTTCCTATGATATTGTAACTGAAGACATTCTGTAATTTTCCTTAATGAAGACATTTATTTCAGGCTCTAATTGCCTCTATTCACAAGTCAAAGCTACCAATTAAATAATCTGTTACTTTCTGTGTCGGTTGTTGCCCCTTTGTGCAGGGTGACTATAGGTTTAATAAACGATAATTGGTACCTTATTAAATATACTTCTTAAAAATTTAACAATTTTAAAATATTTTAGAAACGATTTTGGAAATTATAAAATATTTCTTAATCCAGAAGTACATTATTATGATTTGTTTGTGTTTCATTCGAGTGAAAATGGTTTTATATTTACTTTTTAAAGTAATGTTTTAAAAAATGTGTAAATATTTATAAAAATTTATTTAATGATTCCATTTTTTTAGATAAGTACATCAAAGGAATATAGTGACTATAAAACAAAACCCATTCCTATCTCAAAACAAAAAACTTTGGTAATTAGTAGTTTTTCAAATCGATTTGATTTGAATCAAATTTGATGAAGACTATGAAGTTAAAGATAATTTATAAAAATATTTCAAGTATTAAAAATAACTCTTACTGAAACTTACTAACTTAAAAAGCGTGTGTGTTTGTGCAATACATTAGTGTGCACTTTCGATGTAATTTAAAGTTTGCTGATTATGAATTTTTAAAAGGAAAGTTATTTTTTTCAATTTACGTCTCGTCAGCAAGACATTTAGGCCTATGTGCAGCTATACATTTGAAAGAAGGAGAAACTTAGTTCTTAAAGTCAAACATTTGGGAATATTGCAGTGCATAAGCTTATTATCGTCTAATGGCCGCCAACACTGTTTTAGTGTAATAACGGTTGTCCTGTTCTTTGTTATTTTAACCCATTTAATAAGTGAGCAAATTACCTTGTTTACTATGAAAAATAAGAAAGTAGGGCATTTTATTTGTGCCATTTAAATAGATTTGTGTTCTGCATAATTCATCTTCCGCAACACAATTACCTGAAATTTTGTTGATCTAATTCTGCTCTGTCGTTTAAATTCCAAATCTCTTATTTAAAAAAAATATTACCAACAAGAAAAGAAATGCTTCCACCTAATCCTCCACTTACTTTGTTTACCTCCGTCAAGAAGAATGGTTCGTTACATTAATGATGAACCCTCCTTCTAGTTCTTAGGCCTGTACAGTTGGCTTTTCCCTAACAAAAATATAATGCTGTACTACCTGTTTTAACTTCAGTGCCTTGACAATGCTCTAACGAGTGAAACCTTGGTTGGTAAGACTCAACTAAAAACTTGTGAAAATATACAAACTTGTGAAAATATACAAACTTGTTATTATTTCACTAATATAATGGATTTCTATTAAGTACCAAACTTGGTTGGTAAGACTCAACTAAAAACTTGTGAAAATATACAAACTTGTTATTATTTCACTAATATAATGGATTTCTACTAAGTACCAACGGTTTCAAATATACATAATTTAAATGAACGGTTTGTTATTTACGAAAAGTGCTCAAACACGTATTATCAAAAGTTTGAAGTATAGCCTCTACTAATATGCTCAAACTTTATGTCGCCTAACGTATTTTCTATTTTATTATTTATTGTGTAATTATTTTCCTTGATAAAACTGAAGCTATTACATTAACTCACTTGCAAATAACTAACAATAATCAATTTTAAATTAGATTGCTCTATAACGCAATTGCACGCTAATAATGCATAAACTGTAATTAATTATCGGATAAATTATAACACAATTAATTATTCAGTTAACATGTTCAGTTTCATCTCTATTTTGACGTATTTGTTTATCCTAGTTATAATTACATTTAATTCATTAACTATTACAATATTAAAATTGAAATATTTTTGTATATTTTCAAGCAGAAAAAGAGAAAGGTTTTTAATAGAAAGCGAAAGAAGAAATAATTAAAGACGAGAAATGATTCTTTCAGTTTTGTAAAAAAACGAAAAATAGTTTTTTTTCAGTGCAAGATAATCAGAGTTGTAGCAAGAATGATATACAAACAGCAGTAATGAACCAGAGACACTTTGCATTCGATAAGAAGAAAGTTATATAGTGGTCGTCCATTAATCTTATGACTTGAAGTCTGCCAATGACAAAACAGGTGCCAAAGCTACTATTCAGTTGTTAAACAATGAGATTTAGTCATGTCAGGCACATCACTGTGGGCACAAGTTTTTTATCTGTTAAACTTACACTTCCATAAAAGCTTCGAGAATAATTAATCTCAATGACTAAAAATTACTCAAAAAATAACTTTTGTAAGTGTATTTAAACGTTGTTTTTTTCGGAGGGTAGGAGTGTTCGATGTGATTTTAGCACCAGTCAGCTGCATCTCTGAACTGGAGTACTTCACGGTCATAAGTTCGAGACTGAAGTTACTGCCGTAAAACTGTAAGATCTTTAACAACGTTCCATTGTTCTCATTGCCTAACAAGCATAAAGTATAAACGTTATATAAAAAACAGCAATTTTGAGGCTGCCTTCAAACAATTTTCAGCAATAATTTTTTTACATCAATATTTTATGTCATTTAAACAAGAACGAGGAATCAGCGTTAATTGAAAATGGTAAAGCTTACGGCAGTAACTGCAGTTTATAACCTACGACCTTGAGGTAGGTAAGTTCAGAGAAGCAGAAGACTTAGCCACCTGGATTACCAAGCTCTGACAAATCGGTCTGGTAAAACTCCAGAACTAAGCCCAAATAGAAAATTAATTACAGCAGCCTAATCGAAGTAATGTTTTGTTTAATAAGAAAACATAAGGCGAATATTTTATTGAAAAAAAATAATTGCTTGTGCTTAAAATTTCAAACAATTTCATTGCAAAGGACAAATTAATTATTTTGATTATTAACAAAATTATTTATAATATTTTATAACAGTATTGATATAAAGTTTAAGTTATTATATTACATTTTTCTAAAGTTACATTTAATATACATATATTTAAGAGACATTTCATGTTTATCCCTTTAAGGTGTTAAGAATTTTTGTTTTCATTATTGCAAATTAGTCACCGGACTACATATTTAAATAATTAATATTATTACATACAGTCTTCCGACTAGTGGTCTTTTAACTCACCTTCTAAAGACTGCCGCGGTTTCGAAACTTCATTGTTTCATCCTCAGGCCGTAATACGAATGGTAAAATCCGTCGAGGTGGTCACAAAGTTAACAAAACATTGAAAACACACATCACAACACGGAACAAAATTACAATGTTTTTATTAAAAAGCACAACGATTTGGTTTGGCCTAATAGTGCAACTTTATGTCGTTACAGTCCGGACTGCGGAGTCTTCATCTAGCTCACCGGATAGTGTTATCAGTTGCGGTGCTTTTGTTAGGTTTATATTATTTGTTTAAATCAGCTATTCTTACATATTGAATTAGATTTAAGTGAAAGTTTATCATTGAAGATATTAGGGGGTTTCTGATCTTTTGTTCTTATAAATCTAAAACTGTCTATGTATTTGTTTTTATTGCATAGATGTAATATCTCCATGATGGATGTCTTCGAATTTATGGTTTTTATCCATGAGGTGTTATGCGAAAGCTAAATTTGTAGATCATTTTCTCCTGGGTAGATGTTTCCTACCCTTTTTTTTAAAGAGCGGGATGTCTGACCCATATAAAAACTTAAGCAATCATTGCATTTAATTTTAATACAAACCAGTTCTGTCAGAGTTGTCTCCCATCGTATTTGTAACTGGTTGTTTTAGTAATGTTGGCAGTTTATGAGATGTTCTGATGGAAACTTTTATGTTATGTCTGGTTAGTTTTTTTTGTAATTTTTTTTAAGTTGATTCTATTTGAAATTTTTTACAAACGTTTTTAATAATAGCGACTACATTTCTTCTCAAATTTAAATCAAAACAAAAAGACGTTAACTTTACGGAATTTTTTTCTAAAAATCTAACCTAATAAAAATTTTAAATAAAATATAACACTGTTTGCAAATTAATCGTTAACCACGGCTCACTAAACCACAGATTCAAAATCACGCTCGTGGACAAAATCATGAACCATTTTTAGAAGCATCTTTTCTACTATTGTTTTTTTAATTGTTTTTTGTTTTTTACCCATTCGCACTCAACTAAAATTATTTTCATTGAAGCAACGGATGAGTTATTTTCAAAAAAAAAACTTTACCAGAACTTTGTACAATATTCCTGCGAGCTGCTGGCAAGTGAGGTTAACTTTATAATGAATGGTGCCAACTGCAAATAACAGATAGAAGTATGATTGTTAACTGCCAAGAGATGTGACCGCAGCACGTGACTAGGACAACGATAACGTTGGAACTTATGTAAGCGCCCATGTGGTGCAAGTGTGAACACTTACATTCTCGTTAGTACGGAATATAAGGGAAATGTGAAAAATATCTGAACACCAATGGAGTTCTTTTACTTTGTCGACATTTTGATTGTCAATATTTTTTTTTTTTAATTCACTAATTTATTTTATTCGTATATCTGGTATCGATCACAAATCTAACTTAATGAAAATCCAGCTGCCGTTCAACAATTTATAATAAGTAAAATACATTGATAACAAATAGTGCAAAAATTCATGCCGACGTGATTTACTCAAATTTCCTAAAATATTTCTTATTTTAAAAAAATGATTTTACAATAATCATAATCAACATTAAAATTTATGAAATTTTAATTGCTATTTTATGAATATTTTAGCACAATTACGACTGAAAAAAAGATTTCGGAAAACTGGAAAAATAGAAAAAAAAATTTTTTGTATCTACTTTACCAAATTTGAGTGCACATTTTAACGCCAAAAAAACATTTGTCCTGTCAGAAACTTAATAAAATAATACGATTTTTATTTTATCGTCCTTCTGTTAAACTTTACAGAAGGACGATAAATATGTATATTTACATAGGGCCTATATGTATAAATACATATAATATGTAATCTATCTAATCTAATTCATATTATATTTCTGAAAGTTTTTGTGTTTGTTTGTTTGTTTCTTATTCAATCACGCTTTAACTACTGGACCAATTGAGATGAAATTTGGTACGTACATGGTTTAAGTATCATAGATACATATAGGCCTATTCCCGTTTTACAAAACGTCATTATACTACTTACCCAGCCCAAAATATTTATCAGTTTTTAGTTTTGTAACATCTGTTAACTATAGTTAGGTTTAATTACTGTTTACTGAACATGAGATTTAGGCACCTGAGATGGACATAGATCTAATCCCATTTTACAAATTTTAATCTATGTTTTATTTATTGCAAAATTATTGTTTTTAATGTTACATTTTCATCTAATAATCACAATCTGGTATTTTTCATTTAAGACTATTCAGTGTTTTTAAAGCAGAGTGCAGAATATATATATATATATATTATATACAATTTTATTAGGATACTTTAATTGTCAGGTAGTATATATATTTGTGTAATTACATTATATGAAAAAAAGGTAAATATGCAGTGCAGCATCTATTGGAGTTTTCGATATTTTTGTTACTAAAATGCTTTATTATGTACCCAAAAGCAAAAATCCAAAATATGAAAGCAGGAGAAGTACGATAAAAATCGAAAATAAAAGTGACCTCAAAATTGCTACCGACGAAAATCGGTACCGTGTTGTACTGATTTTAGACGTATTTTTATTGTTTTACTGATCTACAGATCACTAAAACAATAAAAATACGTCTAACACGGGTTTGGGTGATAGGAAACCCATTTTTTAAAAGAATAGTGCATAACCTAAGTGACACGGTTGTTAGGGCCTAACACGGTGATGCGTGAAAAAACCTTTATATTTTTTTAAAGATTATTTGGCTACATATCCTAACTGTCACGGTTGTTAGGCCAAACACGGTGATGCGTAAAAAAACCTTTATATTTTTTAAAGAATACTGCATATCCTAACTGACACGGTTGTTAGGCCTATCACGGTGATGTGTGAAAAAACCTTTAAATTTTTTAAAATAATACTAAGTATATTAACTGACATGGTTATTAAGCCTAACACGGTGATGTGTAAAAAAACTTTAATATTTTTTTAAAGAATACTACATATATCCTAACTGATATGATTGTTGGGCCTATCATTGTGATGTGTGAAAAAAACCTTTATTTTTTTAAATAGTTTCCAATCCTTAACTGACACGGTTGTCAGGCCTAACATAGTGATGCGTGATAAATCTTTATATTTTTTTTAAAGAATACTCCATAAGCTAACTAACATAGTTGTTAGGCCTAACACGGTGATGCATTAAGAGAACCTTTATTTATTTTTTTCAAAAGAGTACTCCATAACCTAACTGACATGGTTGTTGGGCCTAATACGGTTATGCATGGAAAAAACTTTATATTTTTTTTAAAGAGTACTCCATAACTTAACTGACACGGTGATGCGTGAAAAAAACCTTTATATTTTTTTAATGAGTACTACATATCCTGACACGGTTGTTGGACCTATCACGGTGATGCGTCAAAAAACCTTTATATTGTTTTAAAAAATACTAGGCTACATATCCTGACACGGTTGTTAGGCCTAACATAGTGATGCGTGAAAAATCTTTATATTTTTTTACAGAATACTCCATTAGCAAACTAATATGGTTGTTAGGCCTAACACGGTGAAGCATTAAAAAAACCTTTATTTATTTTTTTAAAAAGAGTACTCCAAACCTAACTGACAGGGTTGTTGGGTTAAACGGTGATGCAGGAAAAAACCTTAATTTTTTTTAAAGAGTACTCCAAAACTTAACTAACACGTTTGTTGGTCCTAACACGGTAATGCATGATCTTTAATGTATATTATGATTGCGGGCAAAGCCGTGACGGGTAACAGCTAATCATATTATATTTCTGAAAGTTTGTTTTTGTTTATTTGTTTGTTATTCAAATACACTTTAACTACTGGACCAAATGAGATTACATTTGGTGTGAACACGTTTTAGGTATCTGAGATAATCACAATACTATTCCAGTTTAATTGTATAATAGTGAATTTTTAATAATACTGTATTTTATTAAAATATGACATGACCCTGTTTTAGCGTATCGAGTAGCAAAAATTTATATGTCTTTGCCGAAAACCATAAATCGTATAATATTGTATATAGCAATATATTAAAATGAAATGACCTATTCTGATTTTGAAAATTGACTACAAATTTTATTGCTTACATTATAATTGCAGGCAAAGAAGCAACGGGTAACAGCTAGTGATAAAATAAAACTAATAAAATTAATAATGCAACAAAAAAACATTAAAAAGTTTTCTGCTAACTATTCAGCGTCGTAATAAATTATGTGTAACAGAAAGTTTCTAGCATGATGTGCTAGTTTTTTGATGTTTTTAATCAATTAAAAAGGAAAACAAATGTGTTAAACTGTTCATCGGCGGAATCAACTAGGTTAGGTATACGAAAAAATTCAGGCGTCATTAATGTTTCCATTTAGTATTATCGTCATGTTATTTCACTACATAAAGACTACATAAGACCAAATAATAAAATCATAATAAAAAACATAAAGTCTAAATAATAAAATCGCAACACGCACCTATTTTGCTGACTTGATAGAAACGAATTTCCGAAAATAATTCTTTTACCTTAATATTTTTTAAATTTTAATTTCGCTACCAGAGGCACCGTAAAACTCTGTTTATAAGGCCTATTAGTACTACAAACTTTCAAATTACATTGCAAATGACGAAAATGAATTCTGATCGTCGTCAAAAATAATTTCATAATTTTACCAGATTTTGAAAAAAATACTAATTTTTATAGTTTTTAACGTTGAAATCAGATTTTCAAACTAATAAAAATAAGACAAAATTTAAAATTGTGAAATAAACATTTTTGAAATTGAAGAACGAATTTTGCTAGGTAACGATCTAAGCAATTATATTTATTTTGAATTTCGAAATATATTATCATGAATTATGAAAGATTAAATTTTAATTTAAAATGTTGAAACTTTTGTCTTGTTTATCACATTGCAATGTTTTTTGTCTTAAAGCATAATTGTTTTAAGTAATACTAATACATATTTATTGTTTTATTGCTACAACTTTTTGTCACAAGGCAGCTCTTCCACAAAAAATTGTTTAAACTAAAATATAAAACCTGGGAATTGTAAATATTGCGTCCTGAGGTGAACGTAACAAACGGTTAATGAACATACGCGTATGTTTAAGTAATAATCTGATCAAATAAAATCTTTTCCATACGGCTGGGGAACTTTAAATGGTCCCAAGACCAACCCCAATTGTCCTAACAAAATGACAGATTAGTAACAGATCAATTAGTGATAGATCAATTTCGGTTTCCAAAATAACATTTAACTATTAATCGAAGAGTAAACTTTAATTACTTTCATTTCCCAATATCGATCAATTAAATATACTTTAACTGTAAATTAATAATTATTAATCTAAAGTAACCTTATTCATGTATATATATATAAAACTATAACAGTACTTCGGATAAAGAATGAAATTGTTTAAGTATTAGAACCATAAATTTGTTTTTTAATGAAAATTCAATTTTAGATATTGGTTTAGTAAGGTAGGCGCTTTTTACAATTTATGTCTAATTTCAAAGTACCTGTCCTTAACGGAAAAGTGGCACAATCCTAGTAGTATTACGAGTGTGCCACTTTCCCCAAAAATTTAGTAGCCTACTGTACTCAAAAATATGTAGCACAATGTAAACAGTAGCAATGTAATTATGGGAACAAAAAAAGTAAACAGTTAACATTACCTAAAAATTACAATATATGTTGATCGTATGTTTGAAAACAAATATTTTACCTCCCAATAAACTTTCTTTAAAGTTAATGAATGATAAATTGAAGATTAGATAATCTTTGATTAAATATTTCCTAGAAACAGAATGCAAAATTAAATTAACCATTATGTTAATCTAGTTGGAGCATTAAATAAATGTTCCAAAAACCGGCTGTAAATTTCTGATGCAATATCTAGGCATTTCTTATTATTAAAATAATAATAATGAGCAAATTTGTGATATAAAACGGCCAGGTAGGCTTATTAGGCTTCATCAGTTTTCTGATATTTAGATTGTACCATTAAATTATTTATTTTAGAATTTTTTTTAAATTTAAATGAAATAGTTATGTAATTTGCTAAGATAAAGATCTATTTTTGCCATATTGAATGTTTGAAATGGATTAAATCATTAATGTCTTCCTACACATAAAACACAGGTGTTTTAATATAGACCAGCTTTTTTATTTATTTTTAGTATTTATAACACTAATTCAGTTTTCTAAGGAACGCTAGATTTAGATTTATATAAAAGAGAAAATAATGACAAAAACGGAAAAAATACGTTTACTGGTCGAAAAAGCGAGGGTGAAATTTACCTCCACGAAAAATAACATTTTATCAGTCGTGTTCTCAGTCTGTAGCTCTTTATTCACATCTTTACTGTCGTCTTGTATAATGTTCAGACCGTCGCTTGACAACCGATTAGAGACATTCGAAATATACTTAAAAGACGAACATCGCGGACGGACAAAACGACAAGTGAAGAAATACTCTAACGGACGGGTAAAAACAAAGATTTATCAAAAACAATCAAAAACAGGAAAAGGCAAGATTGAGGAAAGCGATCCGTATGTAGGAGGCAGAAGTCATTAATGAAAAATCCGAGACGTTTGGTATGGCGTACATCCGTCGAAATATGCCGAACTGCAGTTTATAATGTTACAATTACGAGTTAGTTGGTTTGACGAAATCCGATGGGACAAAACGAAGAAAAAGAATAAATAAAACGGAAAAACCGTTCATTAATTTAAATCTAATAAGTTAAATATAATAAGACACTCGACAACAAACAAGTCATATTTTGTAAACAGTAATTTTTGACTCCCTATTTTTTTAACTTAATTTGAAAACAAAAACAAAAAACAGCTGATATTTTTCAAAATTATATGCTGCGACACAATAATGAGTTTAGCGTCAAAAGGTCGAAAACGGCGAACGTCTACGGAATAATTGCCCTAAACATAAATAATTCTTGTTTATCAAGTTTATTATAATAACACACAATATCGTAATTCAAATTCTCCTAAACCTTCTTGATACGCCTACTAGTTCAATATTGTCCGTTTAGGGATTCTCGCTTTCAACAACAGATCCATGTATAGCCTAAATAAAGCATAAACACAAACTGTGAATTGCAACACAGATTATATCTTATGGAGGTCGTTGAGTATTTTAGTAAGTTTTCTTAAAGTTCACGAAACACAAGCACGAATACATACACATACACATAAACATGAATTAAAGTTTGGCATGGCATGGTGTACAATCTTAGTATTTTTTTTTTTTTTTTAACGTCCGACTACTGTGCACACTTGGGCTAATGCAGACGATGGGATGATTATAAAAACTTATAATCATTATAAAAATAATAATGATTATGATCATTGTAATATAATGATTATAAAAAGCTTATAAAAATAAAAATCCTGCCCGGGAATCGAACCTAGGGGTGAAAGCCCAGTACGCTATCAACTAGGCCACCGAGGCGGCCAATCTTAGTAGAACGGCACGAGACTCATTTTTGCATTTTAAAAACAAATATATGTACATGGCGCGCGCACACACACACACACACACACACTATATATATATATATATATATATATATATATATATATATATATATATATATAATTTCCTATATTATTACTGCAGCAGTTACGTTTTCTTCTACTGTATTTATCAGAAGCTAAGAATAATAAGCCTTGAAAACATAAAGGATCTGTCTAATTAAGAGTTCCCCCTAAAACCTACGCGGCCTTTTGTAAATCCGTATTTAGTAAGTCGATACGCTTCAAAAAACTGAATGAAACAAGCTTTTTTACAACATTTTTAGCGAATGTTTTTGTTAATATTTTTAATGAAAGCACGTTTTCAACTGAACTAAGGCATTATATTGCGTTAAAAAGCATGTTTCTTTGTTCTGGTCTTAGAAGGGCGTACTTGTATGCCCCGAGGTTTCGAAATGAAGCAGGTATTTTGTCCGAGGTTTAGACTTACGGTAAACGTCAAAGAATTTAGGCGTATTCAGAGCCACGTTTTTGAACACAAGATATATTATTACGTAAATGCAGAATACAGGTTTACCTTCAAAATTCAAAAGATTAACACTTATCTTTAGAAAATTACAATTTTTTTAAAAATGAAGAGAGTTTAGCAACTTGTTTTAAAGTTTAATCTATCAGATTGATTTTTCACAACAATCTTATGAGTTTATGGACCTTGATGGCTTCATTGAAACTATGTTCTTTAATAGATAACACTAGTTACAGATAACAATACAGAATACTCCGTTATTTTTCAAGGTTCAAGTTAAATTTTATAACTCATTTGTATCCTATGTATGGGAATGTAATCACTTTTTTATATGCTGTTTACATGCTTCTTCGTAATTTTGTTTTGTTCCTATATCTTTTAAAACAAAATAATACGAGACTTACAACATGAGATCACATTATTTATCTTATAAATTATCGTAACAATCAGTATCGGTAATTAACATTATTTTATAGGAAATAAATCCATTATAACCAACACGTTCCACAGTCTCTTTGTATACAAAAATTTATGTTAGAAAACGAAGACTGAACGATTGTAAAAAAATATGTTTCAAAATATTGTACAAAACCTCTATGGTAATATTGTTATTTATAATTTAAAGGCTCTCATTTACCCTGAACAAAACTAACCTATAAAAGATTCTTTTCCGATAGAATTTACAATAAGATAATTCTAAATGTCTAATTTTTAAAAATTTGTTTGTTCGATATTTCATTAGCGTACCAAACCTTAAAGCAAATTAAGGAACAAATCGAAATGAATTTGAATTCATATTGAAAATCTTAGTTTTTTAAATTTATAATTTTCTGTATAGTATCGGGAGTCTACTACTAATAAATCGAAATTATTAAGATATTTCGATCAAACAGTTTTGCATAAATTATTACAGAAAGTCTAATTTTAAAATTTTTGAAAATATTTGTGAACGTATATTGTACTGTTCACGTTTTTACCATTTGTAGTAAATTTATCGTTTAATTTATACCAAAATCAAAACAAATCTTAATTTTTATCGACGTATTTGTTAAATTTTATGCTATAAATATGTCTACTTGAAAAATTAGTTATGTTGCCCTATAAAATCAAGGTTATTTATAATTTTAGTTGAAAATTACTTAAAAACAAACAAAAATATTGCAGTAGAAAGAGACTCCCCTACAGTATATTATAAAATGTTTCTTGAATATTGTCCAAATTATCTACATACTTCCTGCGTTTCGTTCAATACTCGCACTTATTCCAAATTTTTACTATAAAACGTATTTACAAGATAAGAAATATAGAATAGACTAATACAAGTTTTTTTAATAACTTTAATAAATCGTTGCACAATCCGGGCAACTCTTTGTAGATAATTAAAAAATTACGTCATTACAAGACTTGAAAAGAAATATCCAACAATGGGCAAAAACAAAAGGTAATTATCTCTCTAGAAGCTGAGAATTTTTGCTTGTATAGAAGACCCTTTGTTGGAAAGGTAATTACGTGAAATTCGCATTGGAAAGGAAGAGGACATTTTTAAGTAAGCGGAGCGGATCACGTTTTGTCTTGAGTAGAAAATAACTCGTGCTGGCATCGAGAAAACGTTGTGATACACAATAACATTCGCGTATTTTTTGTCCGTTGTCATAGCTTCTGGCGAATTTCCGTTGGGCAATGAGCTATTAAAGCGGCCACCATGGTAAGACCCAGACCCGGAAACTTTAAATAAGTGCCGATCCTAATCTTTAGATTAGTTGTTAAAAATGTTTCATATATATATACGCGCGCGCGTGTGTGTGTGTGTGTGTGTGTATGTGTGGTATTGTACTGGGGACTCTTTTTACTTCTCCTGGAATTTTGTTTACAGACATTTTATAGGTTTTAAATCGGTTTTATTTTACTTTAAAGTAAAAAATGAGACGTGAGAATTACCCGGTGTTCTGTCAAAACTGAAGGTACTACATATATATGTATTTTCAACTAAGCAGGTGCTTATTTTTAGTACATAACAGATCGGAATGCTTAATGTGTGAATATACAAAGGTTTACGAATTCCTAATATTCTAGGAATAACAAAGCAGCACGAGTGTACAATTTGTGTTATATCACTATATGCTTTTATACAATAAAGGAAGAAATATTCTTAATATTTTTCCAATTCCTTAATTCAACGTAATAGCTAGCTCGGAAAATAAGACAGCAAGTTTTCAAGCACGTGAAAACCCGCTAAGAAAACCACAATGGCGAGTAATCACGTTGTCTTTTTGTCAAATTTTTATTTGGTAATTTTTACCATCTCTTTTCAAGCATTTAACCCAGCCAGTAAGCGTGAAATGAAACTTAGCAATTAAAGAATTCTCAAACCAGTGAAACGAAATATTTAAATCAGCAATTGAAACGAACTTCGTCTGCTGCTGCTAACAAAACAGGAAATAAATCTGCCTGGTTGTCCAAAGTACTTTTCCCACGGTCTATTTTCAAACGTAAATTGACGTGAATGCATAGCTAAATGCAACTAGAGTCTAAAACTGTTAGCATTTGGCAAACAAATCGTCTGAAAGTACGAAAGCATTCTGTTCAGTTATTCAGTCAGTATGAAATTGATTAGGTTATTATTAAACAATTATGACAGAAAAGACCGCTACTGTTTTAAGGGTTTAGTTTTGATGATATATGGGAATGCGCAATACAGTCTTCTGGCTTATTGGAGGCAAGATCGGGAAGGACAAAATTTATAGACTGCTTTGCATTTAGATACATTTAGTGGATTTATGACATTTACAGTGTTATGTAAATACTGAAATATATTTTACGTTTACATTTCTTGAGGTGAGGTTGATTTCAAAAACTGTATTCGCAATACAACTGTTGCAAAGCGACGAAAATAGTGCAACGAAGTATGGTTTAAATTCTGAATGCAATCTTGAAAGGAATGTTGGCAAATAGTATGGTATTACAGTAAGGCAATCCAGGCCACTCGTCTTCAAAATGAAGAGTCAAATAAAGGTAAAATTCTGTAAATGAGCAATCAAACGGTTGAAAAAATATTTTAACAAGAAAATAATATGCAATGGTTGCAATTATTTATATTTTTCAACGATAATATATATTATTTATATTAATTATATTTATTATATATATATATATATATATATATATATATATATATATATATATATATAGTTTTGTGGTGCTAAAACTCACAAGAGGTGTTTCCTTTTTCAACATGTGCTCTATCAATTGATGACGTTCTTCAGTAATGCACCTCCAACTTTACTTGGTCTTTACCGGCACCACTTTCATGTTCGGTTAAGGTTTATTGAAGAACTCAGAGTTTAAGGCATGTCTAAACAGTGATTAAAATATTCAGAGATCTAATGCTTAATTACAATTTAACGAGCTTTCTTCGTAAATTTTTGGCAATCAGAAAAGTATTTATAATTTTTATTTAAGATTGTTTTTTAAAGGAAACGTTTTTTACAGACGTAATCTGGAAATATAGGTGGTATTTCTCAAGTGTTTTTCATCTAGTCTTTCAACGTCCTACTTGAAGTTTGTACAGCATTTGGATTTTGGTCCGCCCACAAAACTGGGTTTTTTTAATATATTTGAGTGGCTTTCTCTTATTTGCCAACGCTGAAAGCGCCCAATTTGTGTCCAGCAATCTACACTTCGAAACCGTATTTGTTTTCAAGGTATATTATTAGAAAATTGCTTCAATGATTTGTTAAGCTAAATTGTGTAAAGGAGAATGGATAGGGTATAAAACCGAAAACAAGGATTGTTATAGAAGAGTATAGGCAGTTTTTAAAACATGTCGCTCACAACACTTTTTTTGTACATTCGTAGGTAAAACCCAGCATTACTGAGCAAGTAGCATTTAAAATTTATGTAGTAAGTAAAGTTGCAATAAAGTTTTTCTTTCGTAGTTTTTTAATTTTAAAATATAACCAAGAGTTACGTCAAAGTTTTAATGAAACTGCACGCAAAGCATTCGTCGATGAAGTATTACTGCGGTACAATTTTGATAGTGTAATTTGTTTTTTTTATAAATTGAAGTCATTAATTCCGTGAGTTTAAAGGTGAATAAGTGAAGCAGCTGAATGAATTGTTCATCTGAAGTTGTACTTAGTAAAACTTGGGTACACCAAAGATATAATGTATTTTAACATTTAAAAATGAATAAAAGTCAGTGTGAATGGCGCACTGTAATTGTGAAATAGCTTAGGCAAAAAAATAAGTTGACAAATGTGTATTAAGCAAATGTGTTCATCAAAACAAAATATCTGTGTAAGTTATATATTCTGATATGTCATTTAGTTTAAATTTTATTCATTTAAAATTAGATAATTCCAATATCTCCTCATATTATGGTAAAAAAAGACATATATTTTGTTTCTAGTAAATAGGCTACTATTTAGTGTTAAACGTTCTGTCTGTTCAATTATATAGAAGGTTTAGTATTTGAATGCTCAATCAGGTTTTTTTGACAAATTCTTCTGAATTATACGGTAAAAAGTGCTACAATAATTTTAAAAAATTAAAAATTATTTATTACATAGCTTGTATGTTTGCAAAAAGTGCACCTTTTAATCATATCTATCAGTCTTTAAAACCGTAGTCGTATAATATACGTGTTCATTTTTTGCTAGACAAAGAAAATTATTGATTATGATATATTTAGAAAAGGAATGTAATAAAACTGTGAAATATTTTAACCTATCCACATCTACACAGCAGCAACATCAGCAGCAACAGCAGCAGCAAAAACAACAACAACAGCAGCAGCAACAGCAGCAGCAACATCAACAGCAGCACCAACATCAACAGCAGCAGCAACATCAACAGCAGCAGTAATAGAAGAAACAGCAACAATAGCAGCAACAGAAGTAACAACAGCAACAGCAGCAGCAACAGAAGCAACAAAAGCAACAGCAACAGCTGCAGCAACATGAACAGAAGCAACAGCAGCAGCAACAATAAAAAACAGCAATAACAATAACAACAACAACAAAAACAAGAGCTACTGCTATTTTACAGGTGGTACTATTTTACGGTTTGTCAGATTTACAAGGACCGAATTCTTTTAATTTAGACAAACAAAATTCTTCTTTGGTGGATTTTCATTTTTTTTTATCCACTTTGTAATTGCATCTAGGGAGCGCTGTAACATATTAATGACATCTTCGATACTCTCAGCAACTGATTTTACATCATGCTATTGAGGAGATATTTTTTTGACACCAGTCCGTGCGTATTCAACAAACTTGGCTCCGGTTATTTTAGAGGAGACAATTATGCAAGTGTTAAACGTATTAATAACATTTGATTTAAACCGTTAGACCTAAACTGGTTTGTTAAACACGTGATAATTTTGTACGTCAATACAAGTATCGACTGTTATATAAATACTAAATAATATAATTTTAAAGTCAATTTTTGTAAAGTAACTCGATAGCATGAATATTTGAAACGTCGTTTTCAACATGTCATCGAGACAGTTGCGTGCCGCAATCACTTATCCAAGTTATGACACCTTTGTCATTAGTATTCTGATTGTTTTAGAAAATAATTAATCACGTCCTTTGAGAAAGTTAGTGCCAGCCACTTCAACACTGTCACTAGACAATTGACGCGACTCTCTTACTGAGAACAGAAGTCCATTATTTACTATTGGACTAAACATCATTTATCACTAATGCCTTTAGATCTGTTGTGATGTTCTATAAAGAATGATGAGATGAGCCTTTATTTTCCGTAGAACAATTCCTTCAGGTGGTAAAATCCGTAAGAAATAAATGGTACAAAAATGGTCGCAAAAATACGGTTCGAAATATGTCAGGTTATGAGTCGCAAAAATCGGTTTAATTGATCAAAATTGAACTTTTAGATTTTGCTCAACATATTAATCATGTATAACTAAACTCACGTACCAAGTTTTAAATAAAAAAAACCATACTAGCATAAATTGGAAAAAACTCAAAATGTGTACCACGAAGCGGTCAGTAAAAAAGTTTGCATTCATCCCGAAAAAATGC
This sequence comes from Callitettix versicolor, assembly GCA_022606455.1. Classification (NCBI taxonomy): domain Eukaryota; kingdom Metazoa; phylum Arthropoda; class Insecta; order Hemiptera; family Cercopidae; genus Callitettix; species Callitettix versicolor. Next base: position 32,458,658 of record CM040191.1, read on the forward strand.
AGCTTGTACATCAACCAATTTTTAACAGTTTTTTAACTAACTGATAAAATAGTAACTTTCTTATATCTTAATATGGTTGCTTCATTTTTTTGAATATTATATTTGAAGATTTAAAAAAAATAGTTACAAAATTTGAAATAAACGAAGTTTATTTTTTAAAAGTATTTTTACTACGAAAAAATTGGAATGCCTGGAAAACGTCCAAACCTCGATGTTAATACATAAAGAGATTTTTTTTAACATTAATGTATATTAACATTGAGGTTTGGACCATTTCCCAGGTGGATTTTATCAAGGTGTATTAACATCGAGGTATGGGCCATCTTCAACGTGGACTAATACAGAAGTGTATTGAAATCAAGGTTAGTACTATCTTTTATGTGATTATTTTTTCTAACACCTCAATTTCTTCTAGGGATCCAAAAACGCCTATTGTACCACGCCTATTTAGTCAGTCTGGTCTTTTCGTTAGTAGTGCCCACAAGTTGTTACGCTAGTGTTTAAAGATGTACCCATACAGAGCTCATGTAAAACATGAGTTCCCATTGCTGACAATATTGCTTTCTTAATTATTCCATTCCATTTTACATAACCATTCCTTTTTACTTACGTTTTTTTTAAATTTGGAAATACTTTTTGAATAAGCTCCTCTCTGATGTAACAGGTTTTCAAAAGTGATTTGTGAGTTTTCCCTATAATATGTAAGCCATTGTCCCTGTAGACTATGTAGAACACTAAGCTTACTGTCAGTGGTTCATGTCCTCTTTAACGCTAATGGAGAAGAGTTCAGTGATTGCTTTTAGTATGACAAAGAGCAGAGTTCTTGACGGATACATAAATTCACAGAATTATTCCATTTCGGTTACGAACAATCTGCACCAGCTCCACGAATACCGCACGCATTCACAAAACTTAAGTGTGAGGTGTCGAATATTCAAAACATTTTCTCATGACACAATAAACAATGAACGCTACATTCAAAATTTTGCAACAGTTTCTTGAATACCAATTCTGCAGACCAGCTGCAGTACACTTGGTTTCAGCAGTGCTACGGCTCATACAGTCAATAACACTATGACTTTTCCGGAACGATGTTGTCATGGGCAAGTGATTTTAAAGGGGTTGTGGCTTTACCTGTCCTTTGATTTATCACCACCGGAAGACTTTTTCTAGTGGAGACACCTTAAGGATGTTGCTGACAAATCTCTTCCTCACGCCATTCCCGAATTACAATGCCTCGGTGGCCTAGTTCATAGCGTACTGGGCTTTGAACCCGAGGACCCGGATTCGATTCCCGGCCAGGGCTTGGTATTTTCATACGCTATAAATCATCCCATCGTCTGCATTAGACCAAGTGTGCACAATAGTCGGACGTTAAAAAAAAAAAAAATACAATACAAAATCAAACAATGTGCTGCAATTTCTTAACAAACGTGACTACATGTGTTCAAGAATACATAATATATATATTTATTTATACTTAACATTATAAATCTGAAAGATTGTGTGATTGTTAAACTACTGGAGCTATTGAGATGAATTTGTTATGAAGATGGCTTAGGTACCTACGATGGACATAGACCTATTCCATTTTAAAAATATTAATCGCTGTTATTAAAATTATTGTTTATAAGCTCATATTTTCAATTATATTAGTTAACAATTTTTCAAATCTGGTTTTAATCTATTTTGGATTCAATTTTCGATGTTAAATGTGAAAAAATCTCTACGTAGAGTGCAGAATATATAGCATATACAATTTTATTGCGATACGTTAAAAATTATTATAATTGTAATTGTGATATATACTTTTCTAATAATCTTTTCTAATAACCTGGTGTTTATACTCAAAATTTGATAACATTTTAGACTCAGAGTGCAGGATATACAACATAAACAATAATATTACGATATGTTAATTATAAGGATTCCTCTAATTTAACAATTAACAATTAACCTAACAATTTAATAAATCTGTAATGGATGGTGTTGTTCGCTAGTGATTTAGGCAAACCATTCCTGTTATTGAGAGTGGCATTCCAGCAGATAAAATGAATGCATGTCTCAAGGCATCACCGCTTTGAGTTAAGGTTCAGGAACTCAATCTTACTTACAACATGAACAACAGCATATATTGATATATCAATATATATATATATATATATATATATATATATTATTATTATTATTATTATTATTATTATTATTATTATCTGCGCATAGACCCTGCTGGATCACGCAAAGCACTCCGACTCATGTCTTGTTCCTTCTAATCCTCCACACTTCCCTCATCCTGTCCCCATGGATCCTCTTCCGCTCCTCCGTCCATTTTACCCCTGCTCTCTTTGGGATTTCATTCTCTGGGACCTTCCAACCGAGCATCTTTCTCCTGTATGTGCGCCTGTCTTCAACATCTGCTGAGTCTATTCCTGCGTCATGTAGGTCTATTCTGACTTGTGCGATCCACGACGTTGTTGATTTGACACCTTGTATATACTTAAGGATTCTGTTGGCAAGTCTCGTTGTTGGGAGTCTACTGATGTGTCCATAGAACCGAAGCCTCCTTCTTCTGATATCTGCTGCCAGGTTCGATATCTTCTCTGTGGTCTTCCGGGAGTGCAACCTGTATCCATCTTCTGTTAATCTCGGGCCAAGGATCTTCCTCAAGATTTTGCGTTCTTCCTTCAAAATACCCTCCATGGTAGCTTTTGTGTGGAGTGCTAGCGTCTCGCTTGCATATAATACCTCCGGTTTTATGATATATATATATATATATATATATATATATATATATATATATATATATATATATATATATATATATATATATATATATATATATATATATATATATATATATATATATATATATATATATATATATATATATGTGTGTGTGTGTGTGTGTGTGTGTGTGTGTGTGTGTGTGTGTGTGTGTGTGTGTGTGTGTGTGTGTGTGTGTGTGTGTGTGGTACCTGTTGCCCTTCGTGGATTCGCCCGCAATTATAATATAGGTAATAAGATTTATAATCGATTTTCAAAATCAGAATAGGTTGACTTTATTTTTTTATAGATTTTTGCTACTCGACACTCTAGAACAGACTACTTATAACTAACTGGCAGAAGCATGAAGTTTCCAAATGTATTCCTACTACTCTGGAATACTAGACTAGTTTTAAAATTAGTCGCCTGACCCTGCGACTAAGAAAATATGTTACGTTTCAACATGTTAACAAAAATAATTAATTTGTATGTGTACTGAAACAGCTGATTGCTAAAACAAACATTGTTGAAAGTAATATTTAAATTATTATGGTATCGAAGATTCAAATATTTATTAACCGAATCAGTTTTGAAAATGTAATCGGTAAGGTAATTTAGACCAATTCTAATAAGTAAATTTTATTAATTAAAAGATTTTGCTTTTAGTTAACAGTAAATACTGACATTTAATTACGAATAGCTTATTCATAAAAAACACAATACGTCCTAACCTCTTTACCTTTTTGTTTATTTAAGAATTATTGATCGAATCAGTTTTGAAGTTATAATCGGTAAGACAATCTAGGCCCGTTCTAATAATGTAAATAGTATTAAATAAAACATTCAGCTTTTAGTAAACAGTAAATACTGCAGCCTAATTTAAAGACGTAATGTAAAATCCGGTTATAGTAAGTCTCATCTGTCAATATTTTAGTAAGATTCAATGTTAAAATTCATTCATTAATTTTATGGGTCATAGTGTTGTGTACAACTTCTTGTTGTAAATTGTTATATATTATTTTCCCCATTAGCTTCGAAAGGTTGCACAGGCACTCTTGTCATTACTGTAGCTCTACTAAGCAAGTATTTTAGGTTTTTTTCAGAACAAACGATTTTTTTTTTAAAGATTCAAAGTAACTTATGTAAAAGATTCAGCGTATATATATATATATATATATATATATATATATATATATATATATATCCCGCAGGGGGTGCAGACTAGGATATCTAATTGAGAGGATTTAGACGTCCCTCACGGTATCCGAGTCTAACAGACACTTACACTTATAACGCTACACTTACGACTTTAACACTTTACACTACACTTACATTTATGGAGGCGTTAATAGCCTCATAGTGCTTTTAGCCTTAAAATAACAATATATATATATATATATATATATATATATATATATATGTGTGTGTGTGTGTGTGTGTATGTATGTATGTATGTATGAATATATATATTATCCGAAATAACCTGCATTAATTCTACGTTATATGGCTGAATGATTAAGCTATTAATGGGCCAGATAAGCCAATGTTCCGAATCAGATGTGATCAATCGCAAAAACATCCATCCTATCTTTGCCTTTCGTTTACAGTATACAACAGACTTTGACATTTTTTCACTCTTCTTTTTTTTACACGAAAATACGGGGGGCCCACGACCCTAATAATCGCGCACCGCGTTCATTTAGTTGCATAATATTTGATGTTCTAATTGAACAAGATTAAATTTACCGGCGGCTACGGACAACCCAAATTATTGACTTCGGCAAGTCCGACTTAACCGCGCGGACAATGACGTCGGTGGCAAAGTTACGGCGTCCCCGAATAATTCGACCATCCCTCGAGAATCGCGGCGTGAAATATGGAAATTATATAATTGTGATTGAGTTGTGCGTCCCAAGTTGTAGAAGACAGTTGGCTAACTTTGTCTGAATGGAGGAGGGGGTATTTGATTCATGTGCACACAATTACAATTACGTAATTCTCTTATTGCTGAATATATATATATATATATATATATATATATATATATATATATTCAGTTAATTTTTTTTAATTTCGTTTATTTCAGTATTTTATTTATGTATTTCATCACTTTAATTACTACGCGTTTTTATAATTTTATTTATTTTTTCCGATATCGAAGAGTTCCGACTAAATAATAATAGGTTATTATTTCAACTTGGCAATTGGTATCCTAACTGAAAAGCATGGCTTCCGTTTTTGAGCTTTAAAACTAGAATGAGATTCGACAAGCTCCTCTAAGCTGTACTACTGAAAATAGCTCTACTCCTTCAGTATCGGCAACTTATGGGAACTTAATTCGCCGTCACAGCTTTTATTTTTGACCTGAATGGTTCTGTTTCACACCTTTATTGGTTTTGGGCGATGTCCTGATGTATTTATGTATTGTTGGATCCATCCTTGATTCAGGTTGGTACCACTAATCTTGTCAGTCCAAAGTTGTCCATTTTTGCTGTCAATTTCGAACGAGCGCTAATTAGTTCCTCTTGCGCTCCGTAGGTTCTCCTAATTATGGTCAATTCATTATATATTCCAAATCTTGAATGCCTGGACCGATAGCACCTTCAATAAATTCTTTAAGTGCATTATTTCCTGGATGATTAATTTTTTGAGATTTTAGTACTAATTAATTTATTAGTATTGCTTTATTAAATTTGAACACGCGATTTGTTTTTCATTATTCAGTTTTAGTGGATTCAGGAATTTAAATTTTGGATCAATTATTTTTACAAGTTTCTTATCATAATTATTCACATTTTCATTTAATAACGGTTCGTTTAATTTATTCTTTGAACTTATCACTAAACTTTCAAAATTATTTTGATTAAATATGATTCCAATACAAATAAATTATTATTTAAAATTTATTTTATACAATTATTTCTTTGGTATTCCCTACAATTGAAAAAATTATATTTCTTTTATTTGAATAAAATGGGGTGTTCTGTTTTTGCTACAGTATTACCTACGTGTTAATCTAACTCTATCAGAGTCTTTACACGAGTTATTTTAATTTAATTTACAATATATAACTCATTTTCTTTTACTATTCACATAAATTAATTAACCTGTTTATTTCATTCCGTGTAAAACTATTTATTTATTGACCTAACTCCAACATAACATGAAAAACTTAATTTGAATCTTCAACATTTTCATTTTTATTTTAATCAAATTATTTTGTTTTATAATCTCTATACTACAGGTTTTTTTCACTAATGCCTGTACTTAACATTTTATCTATCAAAAACCATTTTAAAAATATTTTTACGAATATTTACTTTTTTTAAAAAAACAAGCACTAGTTACTGTTTTTTAAGTCCTAATACAGCTTCAGGCAGCTTAAATAGTTGTTCGAACTTGTGTAATTCCACTTACTCCTGCACTTTTCAATCGTTGCGTACGGATAGGGTTATTCTAACCCTTGTTTATTTGAACAGACATGTAATCATTACTAGCTAAAACTACTTCAGCGGTTCTTTTTATAAAAACCGTTTAACTCAAACTATTCCTGGTTTTGCAAAAAAAATTTCACATGTAACTTTATATTATTGGTATGAAATTTTTTCTTGTTGTAAAACACACACACACACACACACACACAAATTGTCGGGCAAAGTTAAAACTACTTTTATTAGACTCAATTGGCCTAAAACGTAAAGATCGATATAATTCTCAAAATGTTTATTCATAATTACCATATTTTTTATTTCTTCACGACCACAAAATACAATATTTTTTCTTATTACTTTTTCTCTCCTTCTTACACTTTACAGTAAAATAGTAAAATTCTCGACTTAGCCTACATTTATTTTATATGCAAGCTTTTCATGAGCGACAGACAGACATCAGCGATAATACCTCTGCCTCGAGTGTGCCTACACCAACCCTAAAAGCTGTGTCTAAGATTTTTTACATTTTTCAAGATAAAATGTACTTAGTAAAGGTTGAACGTAAGCATTAATCTTAATGTAGATAATAAGGGGAGATGAAGATTTGTATACCATTAGCCCCCCACGACTTTACTTAGCCCCCCGAAGGGATTTATTGTACCTGCTTCATCAACATTTTATATAATTTTGTTAAGCACTACACTCTTGGCTGTAATCACTTCCCACCCGCTAAGAAAGGTTGAAAGAACTCCATTCGCGGTTGGTAAATTTAGAATTACTTGGAGTATTTCAAATTCTTAATCGTTTTTTCATAACATTTGAATAAACTTTCAACAAATTCCAATGTTGCAAAATGTTTCCCTTACAGTCTCCTCCCTTACATGTTCTCTACATTCATTTCTTTATTTATCACTACCTCAATCATACTCTGCCATTAGGATGGGTACCTGAGCAGACATGATGGCCAAAAGAGGAGCTGCTGATCGGTTAGTGGGACCAGAAACCGCGTGCGGAATTAGTCACACAACTGCGAGAGGAGCAGTAAGAGAAATAGGCTAGGGATGAGCACATCAAACGATAGAAACAATTCCCTGGCCAAAGATTGGGGAAACGCCTTCTCTCTCGGGATCAGACCCTGTACTGACCAGGGCACTTGCTCAGTTTAACCGAAGGTCACTGAGGCAGGTCGTCACCGTGATCACCGGACACGGCTACATTCAGAATCATCTATATAAGGTGGGATTGTTACAAATCTCCCCTGTGTCGTTTGTGCGTGCGGGGTGTTGAAACCGCAGCGTATAACGTATATAATGAATTGATTATTTATTCAGTATTATTGATTATATATGTTTAAAATAAAAATTTGAACAATCCCTCAAAAAGTGATGCCGTGGTCAGGATTGCCGTGGTCTTTTAAAAGTCCCGAGTTAGGATCTTACTATGATGAACCGTTATGATCGCTCCAATGGAAATTCGTTAACCATTTGAAAACAAATTTTTACCAAATTTCATCATAATCGGTTGTGAAAAATTATAATTATAGAATTAATTATTCAAATGTGCAAAGTTCGTTGAATTCCCTTGAATAATTTTTTTACCCTTTTATTTATAATTTCTAATACCTTCAGACACAATTGTACGCGGCTAATCCAACAAGATAGCCGTAGCATATATAACGAAATATTTCGCTTTGTTTTGTTGTACAATACAAAGGTTTCCAAACAAGAACAGTGTGTACAGATTCTGTCCTCGAGTTTAAGCAAACACGGCGTTTCAAACAAATTGTAAGGGCTGCAATGTACACACTCGCTCCCTTATTTCAACAACCCCTCCACTCCAAAGGCCTTTTGCGGAAGTTTTAATTTGAAACGTTAGGTGTGCGGGTACATTAGGAGGATTTGTTTTAGTACAGAAAATATTTTGTCATCAACGTCTTGTAAAATAATGTACGCGTATGAACATTTCACAATGTCCGCAATCAGGTATTACAAATAAAAATTTAGCAGTAGCGGAAATGAAAAAAATATGTTTTTAAAAATATTTATAGAAACTTTATAGTGATTGGTCACATTATTTATGAGTAAGAGATGAGTTTCTTGTAGACGGACGGACACACCGCTAATAAGGGTCTTTGGTTAGCTTACAGACGATAACAATATACAAACACAATTTTGTAACCAACCATAATTCACTGATAAGTACAAATTAATCATGAAATATTTATTACTTTGTTTTTGGTTTCATTTTACGTAGATGTGATCATTCATAAACCAGCTAGGGCAAGGGTCACATATGATCATACTATCTGTTAACCCTTTGCGACTTCGCCCGAAATTATAATGTAAGTAATAAAATTTATAGACAATTTTCAAGATCAGAATAGGTTAATTTCAATTTAAAACATTTCTATACACAATGTTATATGATTTATGGTTTTAGGCCAAGACATATCAATATTTACTACTCGACACTCTAAAATAGGCGACATATAACTGACCGTGGGAGAAGCACGGATTTCCCAAATGTATTCCTGCTACTGCTAATGTCTGACCTTGTGACTTATTGTAAATGCATAACTTCAATAGAAACTGCAATCTTTTCAGGTTCTATGTTGCTAAGTCCATCCAAGTATCTAAACCATGTTCATTCCAAATTTCATCTCAATCGGTCCAGTAGTTAATGCGTGATTGAATAATAAACACACACAAATTTTCAAATTTATAATATTATATAAAGAAGTATAAAATATTATTAATACGTCACTGATGTACAGTTAACACATCACAAAACTGAATATTAAATAATTAATTGGACTGGGTAAGTAGTATAATGGCGTTTAAAATAATTCAAGTATTTATTATTCACTTACCAATATATAATAAACGTATAAACGTCACTGTTATACAATTAACACTTGAATACTAAAATAATTAACTTGAACTGAATTAGTAGTATGATGTTGTTTAAATAGGCCTAATTTAAATATTTATTATTCACACCTAGCAATATATCATAAACATATAGAACATATAATAAACATATAGAACGTAACAATACTAAATAAATAAGTTTGACTGGGTAAATAGTATAATGACTTTTTTTTTAAAACGGGAATAGACTTATGTTTATCTCAGGTACCTAAACCATGTTCATACCAAATTTCATCTCAATTGGTGCAGTAGTTAAAACTTGATTGAATAACAAACATACACACAAACTTTCTGAGTTATAATAAAGATTAAGATAGCCAAATTTCTCACCGCAGTGCATACCAATAAATCTTTTTTTCATTGTCAAACTTCCTTCTATTGTTTTAATAATTATACCTGCAATAATATATGAAAACAGCTACAAACATTTTCTCTGAATAGCATTTTATTTTAAAAAATACTTTCAAATACTTTTTATTTAATAAAAAATTTGAGTAATTTTCATTTAAAATATTAAAATTACCGCTGTTTTGGAACGAATTATTGGAACAAGTATATATTTTTTTTTAAACTAGGTCTTCACCTTGGTAAAGTACGTTGCACAATTCAAACTCATTAAGATGAAATTGTTATTTATACTTACCAGAAATACAAATTAATTAGTAAAAAAATTGGATAAATATTAAAAGAACATTGTTTATATACATGATTTTCTTCATTTTTAGGCCACCTATAAAATCCAGAATTTATGCAGCTCACTCCGCGAATCATCTTTTAAACATTATAAAATCAACAAAGAAATAAGACCAAATACCACAAGTACAGTTGACAAAGTTAATTAGTTAAAACTTGTGACCTTAAACAGTTGGGACTAAGCTATGATAGTAGAGGTGGGGATATTTTATCATCTTTCCTGATATTTGCCGAATTGTGACCATAAACTTGTTCATTGCCCACGTTATCCTTTCTTGCGACAACTCTGTTTAAACTTCTAGTAGAGGCTGAGCATAGAGCCTAGACTAATCTCGTAACTGTATTACTCCGTTACGAAAACATCTAACTCAAATATTTTGTTTCCAATCCTTGTTTACACACTTCCATCCAATCTCATTTATTATCGTTTCTTTGCGCACTTCAATGCCCGCGTTTTTAATCCCAATAAGTTTATATTTTCTATTCGAAGAAGTGTGGGATTTAGATAACGAATTTATATCGCCTTGTAACAATTTATATTTCACCATACAATATCTTGAAAATAAATACTTTCTCGCAATATGTTAGAGTACAAACGTCAAGAGGGAAAATATTTAACGTATCAAGCAAACTGTTATTGTATTTAACGATGTATAACTCAAGTCATTGGTGGATTTCGAATAGAAGTAATTTACTGCTAAAGTTACAATAAGTCGAAAAAAATAATCTCTGATTGAAAAACGAATTTTGATGAAACATTTCTAAGACGTTATTCCAAACTGCATACTATAAAAGGATCCATAGGGTACGCATTGGTTGGGTACTTAACGAATAACTAGTTCTACATGTTTGAAATAATTATCAAAGTTGTTAAAAACAATTATAAGTAATACAGACTTTATTCTAATTTAGTACTTCTATTCCTGAAAAAAAGACTGTTTAAATTAAAAAATGTTCAAATTTATTTGGTATGAAAGCGGGTGAGAGGAGGAAAGAGAAATTGTCCACTTTCACTGGTCATTAGAAACAACCTTATAAAAAATACATAGACCTGTACATAACGTTGGTACTTTATGCCAGTTAGAACGAGGGATCTGCGCAAGATTCAATGTCCGTTTCAGCGAGGAATGTGTGACGTGATATAAGTTAGAAGAACAAAAATATTCGAACGAGTACAGACCATTCTTCATACGCAAAAATCCATCTTAATCTGAAGTTAACATTACCGGCGGGGGTAACTGTGGCAGAGATTTGTTTTCAAATTTTTATTATTGAAAACAAAAATGTTTGGTTACTGAACCAAAAATAAAAATCTTGTATCATGTTTTCTATGTCTTTTTATTTTAATTACGATAATTTTTTCGAAAACACGACAAATTAACATAGCTGGCTTTTAACAACATTAACCTGAAACTTATCATAACTTGTAACCTGTTCGATGAAATCATCTGATCGTTATGAATTAATAGAAACAACAAATTAACATAGCTAGTTTTAACAACATAACCTAAAACTTATTATTAACCCATCATTAACCTATCAGCTGGTTCTTACGAAACAATATAAAACAACTGATGTTTTAGTATAACTATCAAAATTAAATTACCTATTAATTTCATATACTTAAATCTGTCAAACTTCTTCATATTTTCCTTAGTGTAGTGGTTATCACATTCGCCTCACAAGCTCAAGGTCCCCGGTTCGATCCCGGGCGGAAAAAAGAAATGTTTAATTATAATTAATTTAATATGAGACTTGAGATGGGCAAAATATACTGTTATATATCAATATAAGCATGTTCTTCGCATCACGCGTTCCGCAAAATCCAACATCACAACCAGCTCTAAAACATGGTAGGACCTACATGTTAAAACTCGCTTCCAACGAAAACCCGTCGACCTCTTTGACACACGCAGGCTCGCTCTCCTTGTTCCCGCTTGCTTGGATAACGTTATATTTAAATCGAATTTACGCATTTCACAACTAACATTCCTCGGTGAAATATACAGGGAACATAAAGCTTACGGTGATAAAAAAAATATATATATATATATATATATATATATATATATATGTGTGTGTGTGTGTGAGACCCGTCGACCTCTTTGACACACGCAGGCTCGCTCTCCTTGTTCCCGCTTGCTTGGATAACGTTATATTTAAATCGAATTTACGCATTTCACAACTAACATTCCCCGGTGAAATATACAGGGAACATAAAGCTTACGGTGATATATATATATATATATATATATATATATATATATATGTGTGTGTGTGTGTGTGTGTGTGTGTGACCCGTCGACCTCTTTGACACACGCAGGCTCGCTCTCCTTGTTCCCGCTTGCTTGGATTACGTTATATTTAAATCGAATTTACGCATTTCACAACTAACATTCCTCGGTGAAATATACAGGGAACATAAAGCTTACGGTGATATATATATATATATATATATATATATATATATATATGTGTGTGTGTGTGTGTGTGTGTAACTTTTGAAATAGGGTAAAAGTGAAGAATTAAAATCAATCAATCAGTAAAACGAAGGCCTACTACTTTGCGTGTTAAAGTAGTCAAATCTTTTTCCGAATTCAACATTTTCAATTAAAAAATCGTTTAAATCATAAAATTGTTTAGTTTTTCTAAATAACGTAAGCATGTTCCCAATACATTTTATGTACTGTCTTACGTTGATTGAAAAATAAAAACTCTCTTACATAAAACTTCAAGTATAGTTTCGTGAATTTAGAACGCGAACTTTCGCATTCGTAAACCTTTCATGTTTATACATAACCTAACAAAGTTTTCAGTACTTATATCCGGATCAGATAAAGTTCTCCCGTTGCACAAGACGTTTTCACTATGCAACAAGACTAATGATGCCTGTAACTTGGATTTCTCAGGAAACTACAACTGTGAATTTAATTTAAGAACTTTTTCCTAACTGGCTGCAAACGAACAAAGGCAATCAGTACACGTGCACATTGGAAGAAAGAACATGAACATTGGATGAGTGCTCTCTTGTACAGTACACGTGTACAGTCCGACTGTAACAACACGTTATATGCAAACTTTATTCTGTTCCACAGCGTATCTATAGAAACCATTTTTTAGTTAATTAGATTTTGTTTTCCTTCAAAATAAATCTGTAACAAAAATATGCTTAAATCATACAAATTAAGCATATTAATAAAATCCTTCCTAATAAGTATATCATAATAATAAATTAATATGTAATAGTAATTTAATAGTATTAACCATGTTAAGGATCGTGCATTATGGAATACAGGAAATTCTTAAAAATTTTATTAGATTTTGATCTTTGAAAAGGAAAATTAATACTTTCTCTATCTGTTAGCAGCAAAGCGAACTAACTTTCATTAACCTCAACACATAGGCCTAATTTAAAACAACTCTTGTGCGCATTTTATTACATACTCTAGTAACTACTTCAAATTAAATATTGATTTATGTTAAATTTTTCGATAATTCATATATATATATATATATATATATATATATATATATATATATATTAATGTTTTGCTTCTAGATATAACAAGGTTATTATTTTAATAAAAATAGGTCATGACTTTGTGACAAGAGAGTATGGCAAGGTTTATATTATGTTTACAAAAATCTTTGTTCCCATTAAATACGAGAACAAAGATTCTCGTATCTTTAGTTTTTTAGGCCTACTTGACTTTTACTGTTTATTACAGATTTAGAGGTTAGTAGTACAGAAACATTTTTTGTGTTGATAGTATTTTGAGATGTTTCTATGTGAACATTCCTAATATAGGTTATTTCAGTGAAATATTACCAATTTATTTTTATTAATTGTGAAGCTGTGCTTGTTATTGAACACTATTATTTATTTACGTCGACTTCTAAGTTTTACGTTAAGCCGTTTTGAGGTAATACATTGTGCATTGACATTATAATAATATAGTATTATTGTTTTATTTTTAGTTTCAATTCATCAGTGGTTTATCTATACTAATACCAATTAACGTTTACTCTTCAATGTTTACTTAAAAATGGAAGTTGTTTCTAATCGCTAAGTTATAATAAACAGGGTATAAAAAATATCAAGTATTGTACATGTTTTTGTAAATATTGATCTTTACTGTTTAATATGAGTTGTGTAAACTTATAATAGTGCACGTAAGAAATATAATAAGTTTTCATCATAACTTAGCCTACTGGAATAGTCAAAATTGTTAATTATAAGGTAAGATCGACTAATTTGGTTAGGTAACCTAAGTAAAGAACTTAAGTAAAAATTTAATTGTTTATTCCTAATTTATTAGAAAATAAAATTAGTACTTTTATTACCTTACTTATTCGAAGCAGTTTTCGAATTCTAAAACAGATTAATTGGCGGGATCATTTGAGTTGTCATTAATTTGTTGTTTCAGTTCTTAGTAGGCCTGTAAAAATGTCACACTAACCGTTATTTTATTATAATACTACTGGTAGTATTACAACAGCGTTGCCAGTGAATTTTCACCGTGAATGTTCTGTGAAAATATCACACACACACACACACACACACACACACACACACACACACACACACACACACACACACACACACACACACACCACTTTTATTAATGTAGATTTGTATACACTAAAACTTATAACCAACAAACTTCTTATGTTTTGAAGACACTATTCAAAACAAAAACAAAATTTCCAATAAGCCTATAATAAAGAAAAGTAACGTGACACCAGAATATGTACAACAGCTGCCGAATTTCACCTGCGCATGCGTCCTTGCTCTGGGGAAAGTTGTACTAGTCACGCACAAAACATCGGTCTGTGTAATTGTAACGGTAAGAACGTCTTTTAAAAACCAAAATTGCAGGCCAATAAATAATGAAAGAATTCTCTTATTACCAATAGATTGGATACTTTATTATTCGTTTATTATGCTAAACCAAAACTAAATTTAATACCGATAAAGAGTCAATTTTTCTAAAAGTGCAGAGATTTCTCTGACGCGCCGTACCTCACCCTACCCGTACAAGGTCAAGACAGCGCCTAAACTTGTTAACTGCGCACTTGAGGACGGCTCCTAGCCAACTGTAGTCCATAATAACCATAACTATTACTGCCTGCTGAGTACTACTTTCTTCCGATAAACGTAGTTCGAAAATTATTTTTATATTAGTGCGTGGTGTGAGGAAGGAATCAACTGTAGCTTTTAAGAGATAAATTATATTTATTAAATTAATATTTCTTTCGTTTGATGCAGGAAATTGAAGATTGAGGCATACGCTTTACATACCGTAAGACATACTTTGATTTCATAATGGCATTTGTTTTCAGTAATTTTCATATGTTATGGCCTTTATATTCTCTCCAAGACAATCCAGCCAAAATGTACGTTATTTCCCAAAACATAATGCTTTGCAATATTTTTGGAAAACAGCAAAGCTATACAAAGATGTATTCAATTGTGAGTTATGAATTCATGCTATGAGTTTGTAATGCTATGACTTATATTTGACTGAGCGAAGTAAGGGCTCTGTTTTTATCTCGACCATTACGCATGTTTGTTTGTTTTTTGTTTTTTTTTTTGTTTTGTTTTTTTTTTTTGTTAGGCAGTTTTGGCTAAACGCATTGACCGATTGTTTTGAAATTTTATACGGAGGTTCTTTGCATAAAGCCCGTAAATTTCTTTCTATTTACAAAAGTTTCAAGATGGCGGCCTCTGATTTAACGATAAAAAGTGTAAGCAATTTTAATCAAACACATTGCCCGATTGTTTTCAAATTTGATGCGACCTTGTATAAAGTCGGAAAGGCGTATGTGTAAGATTTTTCCATTCACTTTCGTTTCAAAATGGCGGGCTCTGATTCAACGTTGAGAGTGTATTTACTGTTTATTTCCTGTAATTCTTAATGAACGGCTAAATATACCATAATTTTGACAGCTTCATGGAGGTAAGACATAAAATGTCTAATAAAGTTGATACAGTAACATTTATCATATATATTGTGGTTAATTTGGCGGAAAAAGTTACTAGTGCTGTCGTAGAGCGCTCTGTACATTAATTAAAAATATACTTTGAGGTCTAGTGTTCTTTGACCTATTAGTTATTTACAGATTAAGAGAAACCAAGACCATTTTTTATGTAATAATGAAATCTGCTTTAGATGTGTTTTTTTTCGTATTAGATTCTTCTGACACTGCAGAAAAAATTGTAATTATTAACAAAAACTCTAAATCTATAATTTCATCCCAAATTACCTTTAAATATTTCATTTAGGAATACGTTTATAATTTCAAATACTTTTCAGTTTTTGACATTGAAACTTTCTTAATGTAAATGTTAATACACTAATGGAGGTAAACAAGAGTTATAGACTTTTATAACCATGTAAAAATAAGATTAAAATTGATAAATTTTGTATAGGTTTCATTGCTTAATAAGTACAAATTAAACAGTAGTTTCGACTGTATAAATTAAATAGTGGTTTGACCCGACTTGTGTACGGGATTCCCAGGAACCTCTACAATGTGTAAACATTTCATGCCAAAGTATCAAATACTCCAGAGTAATTAAAATTCTTGGTGAAGTGCACGGCATTGCCCCGATCTCCTCTGCACTCCTTTTTATAAAATAAATCCTAAGTATTAAAGTTCCTGCAAGGTTATATAGTACAGCATTTTTACTTCTAGTAATTATTTCATTATAATCCAATTTGCTAGGAACAACAAAAGAAGAAAAAAATTAATTTTAATTAAGCTTATGTCATTCTAGACATTACAGGGAAAAAGAAAATATCGTTAAAGTTGTTCCTTAGTCATTGCTAAACAACAGCGTGACTACAACTACGCTTTTATTACGTTAAGATAGGCTAGGAAGATATGTTTTTGCAGTCTAGACTAGCTGCACCTCGTGGTATCCCGAGTCTAACACACACTTACATTTTCGACTTTAACACTTTTTATAATAATACTCACACTTATATTTAGGTAGGCGATAATAGCCTCAGTGTGCTTTTCGCCATAAAATAAAACACACAAAAATTTATTTTTTAAAATATTTTAAACGTTCTAAATTATACATTACAAGGTTTCACAATTATTGTTTATTATTGTGTTTGATCATTACAAACAAAACCGTCTTCAAAAATTACTTATTTACAACTTGCCTAAAAATTATCACTTTTAGGCTGATATTACACTTCCATATTACTTTTCAAAGATCTTTGATAAACTTTATTAATATCTTTGATGGTGTAATTAGGCACAATTGTATTAAGTCTCTATAATTGTCTTTTATAAAATATATGTACTATAATTACCTGTTATAAAAGATTCTATAATACTTTAATCCAATTAAAATTATTCACTGAAAAGTTTACGGGAAGGGCATTGTTTTCTGTACTCATACAGGGACTGTGTCGAAATCGTCCCTCAGCAAAACAATTTTGAAAAATATTAACTATAACATTGACTAATTTTAATTCAATAACTAATTCACAATAATTTTATATAATTTATTGTATATACTAAAATTAAATAACTTTTAATTAAGAAAAACTTATTTTTATTCTAAAACTTCATAATAATATTTGTTTATTTAACTACTTATTGTTTGTTGTTCATATATATATATATATATATATATATATATATATATATATATATATATATATATATATATATATATATATATATATATATATATATATATATATATATATATATATATATATATGTGTGTGTGTATATATATATATATATATATATATATATATTATTTTTAAGGCAGAAAACACATTGAGGCTATTATCGCCTCTCTAAATGTAGGTATAAATGTAAAGTGTTAAAGTCATAAATGTAGTTTTGTAAGTGTAAGTGTTTGTTAGACTCGGGTACCTCGAGGGACGTCTAAATCATCTCAATAGGTGCAGCTAGTCTGCACTCCCTTGCAGGGTGTTATTTATATAATTAGACCTAGAAATTTCTAAATAATTGTGTAATTGGAGTAAAAAAAGTCACGTTTAAAATCGATATTTTTTGTTGCTGATAGCTTGTATTAATAAATGTTCATTTATCTTTAATAAATGATATTTCTGTGTAAAATTTTTAATGGTGCCTTATATTTCGCATTTTCGGCTTAAATTCGTTTCTTAAAAATACGTTGGCAGAAAATATCCAGCCTCCATCTTTATGTAGGCCCTAAGTTACCGAAGCAATTTAAAAGCCATCAATCACATTCAACTCTAATGATGATTGCAAATTTAATTTTGAAATATTTTTAAATTGACGAACACTCATTTAGTGCTGTGTCAGGCAGAATGTCATTAAGTATAAATTCTGAAATATCATTATATTCAGGAAGTTGCGGTTATCGGCAACCTTTTATTGCGATCGACTTCACCTTGCACTCGATGCAGGAAGAACTGAAATGAAACTTTGAAAAAGAAGGGTAGAGATAGCGTGGGGGAGTTCTTCCTGTTTTCCTTTCTCACGTGATGTAGTAAGCTTTAAATTAAAAATTGTCGTTAATGTTCAAAAATTTCCTTTCCGTGTTTCTCTTCATCTTATTCAGTATGTTTTCTCATACAACAGAACTCAGTACACGTGATTTGGAATAGAGCAGGAAGTTAAAAGAGTTTATCGCTTCCTGTGGGATTATTAATTCAGCTATAACTAAATTATAACTCGGGAATATCTTTTAGTTATTCAGAAAGATTCAATTCTAAAGTATATATTTTGAAATTAACATTAACCTGATTTTATGAAAATTAGATTTTGCAACTTCAATCTATTTAGACAAAATGTAGCCAGTAAATTAAACAAAACATATGCTCTTACAAAAAAATCGTAAAATTATTTTATTTCAAATTTGTTACCGGAATGTGACTTACGTAAATCAACGACCAAAGATTAAACAAAAATCATCGATTAACTTATTTGAAGAAATATACCATTTAAACGTTTTCATTGCCGAAATTCTTGTTGTCGTTGAAGGCTGATTTTTCGGAGAAATTATAGTCTGGATGTGAATTCGTGTCATGTAATTTAATTGGATTTGTGTGTAGAATTTACCAAAATCGATTTCAGATCAATTTCTAATCAAATTTCTGTAAATTATCATTCCCAACATTGAAAATACGAATTTTGATTCATTTCCGTAATTTCGATAGGCTAATAACATTTAAAATTTAAATTAAACAAAAAACTTTATTGCTTATTATCTTTCGTAAAATTAGATTATATAAAACAAAAAAGTTATTAAAGATAAAACATTACAGACAGCCATTTTAAAACTATTTAACTGATTTTGTCGGGTAATTTACTTGTACAAACTATTATAGAAATCAATTTTTGTATTAAGTTTGAATTAAATCGCACCAAAATGGCGTCGCAAATTCTACAATGATGGTAGCTCTAATAGTTCATTTTCCAAAGGAAATCTGCTAATATATCTTATTCATATTATATTTCTGAAAGTTTGCGTGTTTGTTTGTTTGTTTGTTATTCAATCACGCTTTAACTACTGGACCAATTGAGATGAAATTTGGTACGTATATGGTTTAAGTATCAGAGATACATATAGGCCTATTCCCGTTTTACAAAACGTCATTATACTACTCACTCAGCCGAAAATAATTATCAGTAATTAGTTTTGAAACATCTGTTAACTATAGTTAGGTTTAATTACTGTTTACTGAACATGAGATTTAGGCACCTGAGATGGACATAGATCTAATCCAATTTTACAAATCTTAATCTATGTTTTATTTATTGCAAAATTATTGTTTTTAATGTTACATTTTCATCTAATAATCACAATCTGGTATTTTTCATTTAAGACTATTCAATGTTTTTAAAGCAGAGTGCAGAATATATATATACAATTTTATTAGGATACTTTAATTGTAAGGTAGTATATATATTTGTGTAATTACATTATATGAAAAAATGGTAAATATGCATTGCAGCATCTATTGGAGTTTTCGATATTTTTCTTACTAAAATGCTTTATTATGTGCCCAAAAGCAAGAATCCAAAATATGAAAGCAGGAGAAGTACGATAAAAATCGAAAATAAAAGTGACCAACATAACCTCAAAATTGCTACTGGTGAAAATCGGTACCGTGTTGTACTGATTTTAGACGTATTTTTATTGTTTTACTGTTCTACAGATCAAACAATAATAATACGTCTAACACGGGTTTGGGTGATAGGAAACCCATTTTTTAAAAGAATAGTGGATAACCTAAGTGATACGGTTGTTAGGCCTAACACGGTGATGCGTGAAAAAACCTTTATATTTTTTTAAAGATTATTTGGCTACATATCCTAACTGTCACGGTTGTTAGGCCAAACACGGTGATGCGTAAAAAAACCTTTATATTTTTTTAAAGAATACTGCATATCCTAACTGACACGGTTGTTAGGCCTATCACGGTGATGTGTGAAAAAACCTTTAAATTTTTTAAAAGAATACTAAGTATATTAACTGACACGGTTATTAGGCCTAACACGGTGATGTGTAAAAAAACTTTTATATTTTTTTAAAGAATACTACATATCCTAACTGATATGATTGTTGGGCCTATCATTGTGATGTGTGAAAAAACCTTTATTTTTTTAAAGAGTTTCCAAACCTTAACTGACACGGTTGTCAGGCCTAACATAGTGATGAGTGATAAATCTTTATATTTTTTTAAAGAATACTCCATAAGCTAACTAACATAGTTGTTAGGCGTAACACGGTGATGCATTAAAAGAACCTTTATTTATTTTTTTAAAAAAGAGTACTACATAACCTAACTAACACGGTTGTTGGGCCTAATACGGTTATGCATGGAAAAAACTTTATATTTTTTTAAAGAGTACTCCATAACTTAACTAAAACGGTGATGCGTGAAAAAACCTTTATATTTTTTTAAAGAGTACTACATATTCTGACACGGTTGTTGGACCTATCACGGTGATGCGTGAAAAAACTTTTATATTTTTTTAAAAAATACTAGGCTACATATCCTGACACAGTTGTTAGGCCTAACATAGTGATGCGTGAAAAATCTTTATATTTTTTTACAGAATACTCTATTAGCAAACTAATATGATTGTTAGGCCTAACACGGTGAAGCATTAAAAAAACCTTTATTTATTTTTTTAAAAAGAGTACTCCTAATCTAATTGACACGGTTGTTGGGTTAAACGGTGATGCAGGAAAAAAAATTATTTTTTTTTAAAGAGTACTCCAAAACTTAACTAACACGGTTGTTGGTCCTAACACGGTAATGCATGATCTTTAATATATATTATGATTGCGGGGAAAGCCGTGACGGGTAACAGCTAATCATATTATATTTCTGAAAGTTTGTTTTTGTTTATTTGTTTGTTATTCAAATACACTTTAACTACTGGACCAAATGAGATTACATTTGGTGTGAACACGTTTTAGGTATCTGAGATAAACACAATACTATTCCAGTTTAATTGTATAATAATGACTTTTTAATAATACTGTATTTTATTAAAATATGACATGACCCTGTTTTAGCGTATCGAGTAGCAAAAATTGATATGTCTTTGCCGAAAACCATAAATCATATAATATTGTACATAGCAATATATTAAAGTGAAATGACCTATTCTGATTTTGAAAATTGACTATAAATTTTATTGCTTACATTATAATTGCAGGCAAAGCCGCAACGGGTAACAGCTAGTAGTACTATAAAAATGATGTAAACCCAGATGTTTAAAAGTAGCATCGATTTTTTGAGAATAACGAATGAATCGACAGAAATATTTTAAATATCGAACTTTTGTGAGATGTTACCAGGGAGTGGCGACAATAAATACAGGTTTAACATCATACCGCAAATCTGAAACAAGAAATATGCAGATCCTAGTGGGGGATTTTTGTGTATCTCCTTATTTATACAAATCCCGTGTGCGGTGATTCAGCAATAAAACAACACATAAAACTGCTTACACACAGCGCCGACTGTAATAAAATATGAAGTAGTTGTGGCAGTAAATTATAAAAATATGATAAACGTTGAAAGTATCGGGGCGGAAATAATATTAACGTTTGCACAAGCGTCAGCAATGTCGGTCAGAGAGTCAGGTGTGACGGAAGAATGTTATTTGAAATTTTTATGGAAATAAATCTTGTATTATTAGTGCTATCGCAGTGAAACGTTTATTGTAGTTGAAAAACTTTTATATAACGCAAAAAAATACTTCATAAAAAACTAACAAAACGAAAATGGGAGAAAAAAGACATTAGTGTAGTGTATTGTTAAGGACATTTCATATGGCGTACACCACTCTGGTCACGCTAACCAAGCGCCAAGTTAGTGCTCCACAAGACGTCACCTGTACAGGTGTCATGCAGTGTAGAGGAGCCTGGAATTGACAAAAAAACTAATGGTTATACCTAATCAATTGCTCGATAAATGTCATAAGATGATACGCGACATTGAAGCCGATGTCGGATAATTTTTATCGTTTTTAATATTAAATCGTAAAGAGTTTAATGCAGTGTTAAATTTTGTAATTCTGATGTTCAGAAAGCTATCGATTTCAGGAAGCTATTAACAGCAAAGAAAGTTTAGCAGTTTGTTTTCTGTAAGAATGAGCAATGTGGGCCAACGAGCGCATTATCAAAAAGTATCGCAGACGTGGCTCGCGCAATGTGAACACTCTTGTTTGAAAGTGGTAAGCGATTTTTCAAAATTACTAAGAACGCGTTGCTGGACTGTCGCTACATGCAGTATGAAAAGGTTTTTAAAAATTTCGATTAGTAAATTAACTAATCGAGTTAATTTACCTAGCCCATTGCCTAGTCCTTAAAATGATCGCCGATCCTTATCTCTGGATTACTTTCTGAGCGGATCGTTCAAAAATTTTAATGTGTGTGGGGGGGGGTTTTAGTACTCAAAAGTTCGTAATTATGGGTCCGATTTTATTCAAATTTGTTACAAAAATCGAATTTGGTATTAGCTTGAACAAGTTCGTTACCAAGCAATATCCGTTCAGAATTTCGAGCATTTCAAATCTTTAAAAATGTAAAACTTATTTGACTTTATTATTAATATGATTTAACCATCGTAATCAGCGTTAAAATTTTTAATTATACCATTTTGAATTTTCAAAATCCTTTCAAATTAAGAAATTAATTTAACGGATCGGGTTCAGTATAATTTGATAAAGTTGTAAATTATGGAATATTTTTATTAATATTACTGCAGACATTTTCAATCATTTGTGGTTGGTCAATCATATAAAACAATGGTCGTTTCAAATATCGTTGTCAAGTAACTAATTTAAAACCTATACATTCAAATAGAACTAAGCCTGAATGCAACAAAATTATCATATCCAGGACGATCGCAATATTTTCGTAACGAATAGGCAGTCAAAGAAAAAGAAGAATATAGCTAATTCCAAGCCCATTATTGGTTATCCTAAAGGCTAAACATTCAGTTTTAAAGTGTTGGCCAAATTTAAGCACATTATTATTTTTGCCCTAAAACTAACAGTAAGCATACACGAATGTGTTGGCTCTCGCATCATAAAATCAACCACATAAAAAACAGTTTTTTCCTTCTAGTTCATTGGTCATGGTGTAATAAAATTGATTTATAGAATTTTTAGACGGTTACAATATTTTTCCTGTACAGTAACGACAAGAAACTCATTTGTTGGTATGCTACTTTTGCTACTCATTTGATAGTTCATTCACCTTAATTAATTTTACTCTTCTATTTGTGAACATAAGATGCTGTTAAATTTCAACAGGCTTTACCAAGAACTAAAAGGCTTTTTGGTAAAATATATCAGACATAAAAATAAAATAGTTACCACTACGATGGCACACCAAAACGTATAGCTGCCGTAAATAATGTTGATAAAGACACTTCTCAAGAATGTCCTGTCGTACCCAAGAGACGTTTACATTCTTCAAGTCTAGTTTTTTGTGAGAAATATTGGACTTACAGTGCTTTTACTTTCCCACAGTTTTGTACACTGTGTAGGGCCTATAATAAATATACAATACCTACTATATATATAATATCTGATGACCGGGATTCGCTTTGTTCAAATTTTGTATTAGATTTTTGGTTGATATTCATATGGCTGGTGTTATTTGCGTTTTTTCTAAATAAAGTCAATGTTTCAAAAAGTAAGAATTACCAAGATTA
This sequence comes from Callitettix versicolor, assembly GCA_022606455.1. Taxonomy (NCBI): domain Eukaryota; kingdom Metazoa; phylum Arthropoda; class Insecta; order Hemiptera; family Cercopidae; genus Callitettix; species Callitettix versicolor. The sequence goes on from CM040191.1 coordinate 32,482,679, forward strand.
TTTCAGCTCGGAAATTTTATATTTCAAAACGACATTAAAACCGTTAGACCCGTTTCTGGGGGGGGGGACATTTATGCGTTGATTGTTTGTTTTGATTTCATTGCGCAATGTAAACACTTTAACAATGGTTTTTCCTACCTTTTTAATGAACAGAGAAATCTCCTTTAATAATATTTTGTTAGAATTAACTTGAAAGTTTCAGAAATATTACTAATTTTTCTGAAGTGTTTAATTAGAAGTGTTTAAACATAACTGTTATCTCTCTCAACACCTAAAGGGGTAAAAATTGGGTAAATCAGTTTCTATTGGAATAAACATTTTGTTGTAGGATTTTCTTGAAACGTAACATAATTACTCTAAAGCGCAAGTAATGAAGTATATTTTTCACCATTTTCCAAAATTAATCTCCTAAAGGCATTAACAAGGGTAGAATAGTAAAAAATTGGACATCAAATTTTTCATTGGAAAACATATTTTTTGTCGTATATTCTACATACATACTCTGAAACACCAATAATAAAACACGTATTTCAACATTATTCCGAATTCATCCCCTGAAACAATAAAAATGTTAAAAAGACAGAAATGTTTGCATAGGAGAAAACAAAGTTTAACGGATTGTTTTAATTAAACAAAAGAAATCTAAAACACAAATTTTGAAAGAGGTATTTCAGTATTTTTCCGAAATCATCCCCTAAAAGAATACAAATGAAAAAGATGTGTCTTTGTTCGTATTGGCGAATAACATCTTTTATCAGATTTTCTTAAAACAAAACATAAATATTCTAAATTACAATTATACAAACACGTATTTCACCCGTACTTTTCCGAATTCATGCCTGAAAAAAATAAAAATGTAAAAAATAATTAGGCTATAATATTTGCATTGGAGAAAAATATTGGATTTTCTTAAAACAATAGAAATATTTTAAAATACAAATTATGAAACACTTAGTTCAGCATTTTCAATAATTCATCCCCTCAACCGGTAAAAAAGGGCTATAAAAGTTTGCATTTGGAAAAAATAATTTGTTTTTTTAACTAAACATAAATCTAATAAAATGTAAATCATGAAACATATATTTTCTGAATTCATTCCCTAAAAGGGTAAACATGTGAGAAAATGTTCCAACAGGTATTTGCAATGTTCGTATTGGAGCAAACTATTTTTTTCAGGATTTTCTTCAAATTTGACAAAAATATTCTACAACACAAAATATAAATATCAGTATTTTATATAATTCATTTCCTAAAGGGATAAAAAAGGGGTACATTTGTCCTGACTGAAATAAAATCAAAGTACAGCCGAAACTATCATAGCTGAAAACATGAAATTTTGAAAATGCCGTCATATTATATGAGAGTGCACTAAGAAGGGATTTTATAAAATTCAAGCTGTTGTATATTATTCGCTTTCCCATTCGTGAAAAGGTAGCACAGGCCTATTAGTAGAATATAAAATATCAAAACTATTATGAATTACAACACAATTATTTACAATAATTACTTAGTTCGTTGTATTATTCTTAATCAGATACATCAATATTTTAATATTAACTGTTTTAACACCACAAAAATATTTGTTTCTTTTCTGCACTTTTTTTATCTAAGAAAAGCATGTGTAGCAAAATCAGCTGTTTATGTGATCATCCCCCTACAAAATTATCACCAAAACGTAACTATATGTCCGATGAATTATAGAATACTTTCTTACAATATTTATAGAGTATATTGGTACTCCAGTTACACGCGTAATCTAATGTGATTTTGCATGAGTTATTCTTAGTATTTCTACTAATTTTTTCATAAAATAAACTAATAAACTACTTATTTCATAAGTAATTTAAAGCTGTTATATCAATTAAAAACGACGTCATTATATATTACTAATTATTGACAGAGCAGTTGCAATAACAATTTGGATCTAATTTCACCAAGATTTGTTAAATTTATTTATATGATTTTTAAAATTGAGATAGTTAGCAACCTAATTTTAAAATATATTAGTTATATCAATTAAAAACGATATTACTAATTATTGACAGAGCAGTTGCAATAACAATTTGGATCTAATTTCACCAAGATTTGTTAAATTTATTTATATGATTTTTAAAATTGAGATAGTTAGCAACCTAATTTTAAAATATATTAATTTTAGGGCTAGTTGTTATGGTTGCGGGATGTGTGATGCAAGTAACATGGTTATATATATATATATATATATATATATATATATATATATATATATATATATATATATATATACATAACAGTATATTTTCTGCATCGCAAGTCTTATATAAAATTAATTATAATTTTTAATTACTATGTTTCCGCCCTGGATCGAACCGGGGATCTTGCGCGTGTGAGGCGAACACGTTAACCACGACACTACAGAAATTACGAAGAAACTTGACCGATTTAGTATATGAAATGAACCGTTAATTTAATTTTGGCAGTTATATTAAAAGATCAGTTGTTTTATATTAATTCGTAAAGATCAACTGATTTCATTGAACAACTGATAGGCTATAATAAGTTTTACTTATGTTGTTAAAAACTAGTTATTTTAATTTATCGTGTTTTCGAACAAATTATAATTAAAATAAAAAAGGTAGAGATAACATAATACATGATATTTATTTCTGGTTCAACAACAGAATCTTTATTCATTTAAATATTTAATATTTTAAAAACGGATAAAATCTGAAACAGAAACGTAGCATCGAAATTTTCACTGGCTATAAACAAGGTCGGAAAGTAAAACGGTGAAAGAAAGATTTTTTATTTTTTAGATAAATATTTACACCTTCATACGTTTGAAAACGAAATTCAGTGTTTCTGTGCAAATCACACAAACGAACCCATCAATGAAACAATGGTTGCCGAGCGGAACCACGGATGTATCTGAATCGTTAACAAGAGCTTAAAATAAAATATTAAATCTGGTTTTGTCTGTAGGCTTAACCGAAATTTGCCTGTTCGTGATGTTTTAAAATATTAATAAGCAACGTTTGTACTTTCTGCAATCGGACTAATTCATGCTGATTATGAAGGTAAAATCAGTTGTTTGGAAGTATAAGATAACAAAATTATTGTTGTAAATTAGTTTTCATGACATCTGTGAGGCAAATTTGAGCTGCTATTAAATCAATCTAGAAATGTTATAAGCGAAAACAAACTTGGACTTTATATTTAAACATACCCTTCTGTATGAAACAGAAAACACAAATTAATCAAATTTATTTTAAAAAGAATAACGTTACATGCAATTAAACAATAAAATACCTACAGTAGTATTCGATTTTGTAAAATAACCTTTGTTCAGTTAAAAGTCTGTAGATGTGATTTTCAAGAAATATTTTGTATAAGATTATCAATAATCGCGGCTAGCCACTGTCTCGCTGACGTGGTAGAAGCGAATTTCCAAATGTAATTTTCCTTATCTCGCCCTTTTTGAAATTCTGATTTTGGCCATAATAATCAGCATTAAAATGAGCATATATTAAGATTTTAAACATTCAAACCACATTGAAAATACGTAAATGAACAATGTCTGCCCTCGAAAAGTTTCTGAACTCAAAAGATTTCGAAAATGCAAAGTATCAAGCAGTTATTTTTCGAAGTGTAAAATCGAAATTTCGAAAATGTTTGAGACAATAAAGTTATGAATTTTTAAAGATTTGAAATAGCCGAAAGTCTTGAATTTTGCTGGTTAATAAATGTGTACAAGCTATTACAATATTTCATTATTGTGCCAATTTTGAAACAAATTAGACAAAAATTGTACTTGAGCGCGCCATTTGTGCGATCCCTGGTTTGGGTGAACACCAATGGAAATTCGGCAATAACTGTTATATAAATAGGCCTAATTGCCTGCTTTTGTTATACCTGTTTAATTTTAGTTTGCTATTTTTTTCTTCAAAAGTTACAGTTTGAAGCGAAGAACTTTTCCAAATATAATTACATTATTTCTAAAAAACTTAGGCAGTGCTGAACTGGCCGATAAAAGTGACTACTTTTTTTATCATGACTGTATACCTTTTCTCTATTATGGTTTATACAAAAGGGACTTTAATAATTAATTTGTATATAATCCCACTTTTGACAGTTATACTAAGTGTAATAATTTACTTGTACTAAGTACTTGTATTTGTACTAAGTGTTATAAATATAATATTTGTGATTCTGACATTCAAAAATCGTTATATGTCATTTACAAAATTTAGAAAATATATATTTTTTAAATTAACAAGAACAATAAACATAACCTCAATTGAAATGATATTGAAGCTATTGCGCGACATCAGCTGTTTAGAAGTGACGTTCAGGTCTAGAACAATATACGCTGTGAGGTATGCATTACGGATTCAAGCGTGACGCGAAAGCAAATTTTTATACTAATTTTGTCAACCGTGACTATACAAGTTTTCACTTTAGAAATACATTTTATTAGTCACTAAACAAAATATTAAAAATAAAATAGTAATAATAAAATAATAATAATAATATGTTGTAATGATAATGTTGTAATAATGTATGGAATAAAAATGTTCACTATAGTGTCGTATGGATGTAAGAGCGGTCCGTGACGGCAAATTGATTTTTTCCCAGTGAAAAATATGCACCTATATCCCAAAATAAGAAGTAGTCGCTTCAAAACTCTTTAAATGTAGCAAAAAAAATTTGCTCATCAAAACTATATAGATGTATAATTTTTTTTTAATTTATAAATTTCTAACTAATTAGTTCTGATTCGAGAGGAGTCGAACCAGGCCGATAAATATGTCTTTCCGAAATTCAGTTCTTGCTAAACGTTTGGTCATGGAATACATTTTTTAAATAAAATGCTTAATTTGGATTTGAAAGAATTGTAGACTAAATCGAAAAACTAATACAAAACATCAACGCTGTAAAATTATTTATTATTATTTAAAAATAATTTTCGTGTAAACCCCAGCAAGCAAACACGAAACACTTGCTGGGGTTTAGTGCATAACCCGATTTATGGATAGATAAGGAAGTCAAGTTTTGATAGCTACTAAATTTATCAAAATTATTGCAGTTGATTGTAGAAACGTCTTTTAAAACCTAAAAAAACTTCATAACTTCAAATTTAATAAATTAGAAAATGTGTCTTGAGATATTAGTAATAACATGTAGTAATTACATATCTACATGCCAAATATAGACATAATTGAATACGTTCAGCCTCCAACAACATGTAACATATCATACTTTCCTATAAATTGTACATATACAGTAGAAGGTTTCAGCTAAGCGCGTGACCTAGTTCGGGGAGGGTAGGAGAGGACAAGACGTGCGGGGAAGAGAATCAATGCTCTTCCAAAACATTAACTCTTCTTTATCGTCATTACATTGGATTTTGTTTAGTGTAACAAATGGTTATTAAAGTAGGCTATTTAATGGTAATGCGACAATTATTTAATAACTTATTGGTCTGCAATTTTGTCTTTTGAAAGCAGGTAATGATTACACAGGCTTTGTATTTCTTTTTTTTGTATTTTAAGGCAAAAAGCACATTGAGACTATTATCGCCTTCCTAAATGTAAGTGTGAGTGTAACGTGTTAAAGTCGTAAGTGTAGTGTTGTAAGTGTAAGTGTGTGTTAGACTCAGGTACAGCGAGGGACGTCTAAACCCTCTCAATAGATGCAGCTAGTCTGCACCCCCTGCGGAGACCGATGTTTTGTACATTACTAATATAATTTTAACTAGAGCATCATTATTATCATCATCATCGTCTTCGTAGATGACACATGATCACTCATGGTCATTATCAGGACTCAGCATCATGATCATTATCGTCATCATCGTTATTATCGACACTTTCATCATCGTTGTCACTGTCGTCATCGTCGTCGTCGTCGTCATTATCGTTGTCGTTATCATCACTACCATCACCATCATGATCACAGTCACCACCATCATGATCACAGTCACCACCATCATGATCATCACCGTCACCGCTACTACCATTGCCACCTCTAGCACCATTATCATCATTTTGCGACTTAATGAAAAAATTCCTAAGAAGATATTAATAAATGCAATCTATAAACTAGTGGACACCACTAAAATTCTTTTTTTGCTTACTACCATAAATTTATTTTAAAATTTCTTATATTGAGTTTAGTTATGATGTTCCAAAATTTGTTTTAAATCTAAAACACTTTATCAATTTTTTTGTTTTTGAAATAATGAAAACATACCAACTGAAGAATTACACGAAGTACTTAATTTGTTGTCAATTAATCCTAGTTGTAGTGTTGTTTAAATATTTGTAATTTTAAAAGTTCATTCAGAAAACAAACAGTGCAGTTAACACCTTTGTTACTTTTATTTTACACAAACAAACTTTAGCTCCGTGTGTTTGTTCGCTGTCAAACACACTCGGAAATCCACTAAATTAATGGACTCTATCACAATGTAGTTTCTGACCGCATTAAATTGTTATTCCTGGCCGTATCAATGGGTCAATTTGAAGTCGAGACAAAAACGGAATTTATGTTTTAAAATATTACTTAACTCATTCTTAAGGAACGTTATGGGCAGAGAAGAAACAGGGCCGCTAAATTTAGGACGTAGAAAACCAGGGTGACCATGCTATTAGGTTAATTTTATTTTATTTTTATTTACTAGGAAAATATTTCAAGAGTAAAAATCGTTCAAATGATTTTGAGAAATTATTTCTCTCAGATGTTTCTTACTAAGACTGCTTCTTACTAAGACTTTATTTATTAGTTTTTTCGTAAAACAATAAACATTAAACAATGCTGTTTAATGATGCTCGTACAGTGGAATCCATAGGGGCATTAGCTTTACTAAGTTAATGTGTCCACAACACTTTTTCGTAACTCAACTTTGCGTTGCGGTTGCATTAGACGGGAACTCGAGCAAAATATCAATAAGTATTTAAAACGTACATTGTTTTATTTCCTCAAAAATACAGTCGAAAAATAAAATTATGATTTTTTGAGTCCGGATGGAATCCGATTTTTCAGATCTACGGTATATCAAATCTGGAGTACCACAAGGTAGTGTATTTGGACCAATTTTGTAATTACTTTACGCTTGCTATCTATCTCAGTATAGTGACGTCACGCTTGCTACATTTGAGAATGACACGGATATCTTGGCTGTTGTGTGAGATTCAAAAACAAAAGAATAAATTACAAACAAAAACATCCAAATTATATCATTATTTGGATTAAAAAAATAGTGCGTCGAGCTTAAGGAGACCAAATGGGTTCATGTAAGCTTTACAAGTAGAAAATATGAATATATGCTAAACTCTATTAAGCAGAAAATGCAGTTCCATATCCTAATAATGCAAAATATCTTCGAATCACCCTTAATGTGTAACTATATTGGAAAAAAACAAGTAAACAATGAGACACAAATCTGAAGAAAAATGAGTGATCGGGAAGGTAAAAATTGTCACTACACAAGTTGCTGACATATATGAAAGTGCTGAAGCCAGCTTGGGTATTTGGCATACAGTTTTTGGTCTGCACTAGTAAGTACAATACAAAAATGATCTGACAATTCAGAATAAAGTACCAAGTGAATGCTCCTTGATGTGTTAGTAATGAAACTCTTCACAGATATTTGAAGACTGAAACAGTAGAAGCCGAAATACAGAAGCAAACTAAAAATCATGAATTGCGACTCCATGAACACCAAAATGTTGAATTACTTCATTTGCTTGACAACGCAGAGTTTGATGTCTCAAAGATATAAGCCTTTTGTGTTAGTTTAGGAACCATGGAGTTGTGATCTGAGTGCGGTGATGTAAGGATTAGTATTGGCCTTGGGACAATAGCTATATCCACTGACATTATTATTTATTAGAGAATAAACTGTTGGTAAACTTGTAAAGCTAATTATGGTAATCATAATAATTTTTTTTTAATATTTTGCCTCTTTCTCTATTGAAAGCATGTTTATGTTTCTGTCACAGTAAATATCTGTTTTTTTCTACTCAACGTCTTTATACCAGTTAGTTTTAGCAAGCAATAGGAGCAACTGCAGCTCGAACTAACAACCTTGAAATGCGCAGCAGTTCAGTGGTGCTTTATCCGAATCGACCAAATTTTAACTACATACCTAGGATTACAAAACTTTAGACATATTTTACTTAAAAAATTATGAATTTCAATATCCCTCCAAAATTGAAAAATAACGAAAGAAGTTAGCAGTAATTATTTCAGTCAAATTTAGTTTGGTATCTAAAGTGAACGTAATTCTCCGGAAAATTTCGACTATTCAGAACAAAAACTGGAAAATCGCCAGACAGTTCAAAATTGGTTCACCATATTTTTTTATAGATTTAGTCATAAATAACTCTTTTTAGCAGTAAATCGTAGAAACAAAAGCAAACCTTATGGGCGTCACATATTTTTTTTCAATTACTGGTTATATAGAACTGGTTTTATTATAATTGAATTCAAAGTTAAAGATTTGTAAAATGTAATGAAATTTATTATGGTTTATACTTATTTTACTTCAAAATATATATTTTATTAATGATTTCACTGTTTAAAGAACGTACAAGAAACATAAATATATCTTCATGTAAAATTCTTTCTTAAGTGCATGTTTTACTATTATTATTGTTATTATTATCATATTATCTTTATTATTATCATCATCATTAGTACCACCACCAGCTCCATTACCACCACCACTACCACCACCAGCAGCAAGCACCACCAGCACCATCACCACCACCACCACTACCACCAGCAGCAGCACCAACACCACTTCCACCACCACCACCACCACCACCACCACCACCACCACCACCACCATCACCACCACCACTACCACCAGCAAATGAACCACCACCAGCACCACTATCACCTGCAGCAGAAGCACCACCACCACCACTAGCACCAACAGCACCACCACCACCACCAGCACCACCACCACTACCACCAGCAGATGAACCACCACCAGCACCACTATCACCTGCAGCAGAAGCAACACCACCACCACTAGCACCAACAGCACCACCACCACCACCAGTACCACTACCACCACCAGCAGCTGCACCACCACCACCACCAGCACCACTACCACCAGCAGCAGCACCACCACTCCCACCAGCACCACCACCACCACAACCAGCAGCAGCAACAGCACCACCACCACCACACCACAACCAGCAGCACCACCACCACCACCACAACCAGCAGCAGCAGCAGCACCAGCACCGCTACCACTACCAGCAGCAGCACCACCACCAACACCACTACCACCACCAGCAGCAGCAAAACCACCACCACCACAACCAGCAGCAGCAGCACCACCACCACCAGCAGCAGCACCACCACCACCACCAGCAGCAGCACCACCACCATCACCGCCACCACAACCACGAACAGCACAACCACCATCACAATCAGCAGCAGCACCACTACCACCACCACCAGCACCACTACCACCACCACCAGCAGCACCACCACCACCACCACCACAACCAGCAGCAGCAACATCACCACCACCACTACAACCAGGAGCAGCAGCACCACCACCACAACCAGCAGCTCCACTACCACCACTACCACCACCACCACCACCAGCACCAACAGCACTACCACCAGCAGCAGCAGCACCACCACCACCAACAGCACCACTACCACCATCATCAGCACCACTACCATCACCAGCAGCAGCACCACCACCACCACCACAACCAGCATGCAGTAGCACCACCAACACCACCAGCAGCAGCACCACTACCACCACCATCAGCGCCACTACCATCACCAGCAGCAGCACCACCACCACTAGTAGCAGCAGCAGCACCACTACCACCACCACAACAACAACAACAAGCAGCAGCAGCACCACCACCACCACAACCAGCAGCAGCACCACCATCACCACCACAACAAGCAGCAGCAGCAGCAGCAGCACCACCACCACCACAACCAGCAGAAGCACCGCCACCACCACCAACAATCAGCAGCAGCAGCACCACCACCACCACTACCACCATTACCACTACCTCCACCACCACCATCATCATCATCACTATCATCATCAGCTGTTTATTATTTTTGTACAACTAGTGTAACTTGTATTAGAAAATGTTTTAAAAAACAACAATATAACCTGCAAATTTTCTTATAGAATCAAACCTACTACATCTAACGCAGACTTTCTTCTCTTAAGAAAGTCATAAATGTACCATTCATCGCTGTCTTCTTCGACATCTGTTTCCTCTCTATGACTTCGTTTCATATGTGTTGTCAAGTCCTTCTTCCTTTTCTCGTAACCAAGGGACCCTATCTACCATCTCCTGCTCCTTTAACTTGGCCGTACCACAAAAACATTCCTTAATGAATATGCATTTTTTTTTAATAGAGTAAATCATTCACCACTGACGTCACCAACAATACTGGTGTATAGCGACACATACCCTGTAAAAATATCGTTTGCTTTAGCTTACAAAATGGCTACCGAGACTAAAATATAAATTTGGCAGACAATTTTAAATCTCACTTGTCATAGATTCGGGACGGAATTGACAGTATTACCTAATCACAGGTTTACACGTGGCTGAGTAAAATGATTTTGATTCAGTGACGCTCTTTTGAATAAATCAATCAGGCGTGGCGTGCTGAACTGATAAATAACATCAGCTGTTGTTTTATTTAGCGATAAATATATTTATATCGCAATAGTCACAGCTTGCTGAACCTTTTATGTTTGCTACAACTGCTCGCAGATCGGTTTCACGTTTCAGAAGTTTATAAACATTGATGAAAAAACATTTTTTTGACAAGAGTGTTTGTTGGGAACGTATTTAGGTCACGTTTTACACCAAGTATATCGTATTATCACGCAGCTGCCTCGCTAACGAAAAGGAAGCGAATTTTCAAAAATATTGTTTATCGTACACTGTTTTTAAAATTCAATTCACCATCAGGTCAGGGTTAAAATTACCATTTTAAAAATACGAAAATTAATCCGTAGATTTCATTGTCGTATTTTCAATAAAAGTTTTAAATGGTTGTTTATACATATTTCAGTAGTCTAATAATTGCATTCTTTCTTCTTTGTTAATTTTCTATTCCTCGGATCCATTCGAATTACCGCTATTGTTAGTTTATGTTTGTACTCAAGTTGTATTTACAAAAACATAAAGCATTTTTTAAGATAGAAAAAGTTAAAGCATATCGTGTAACGATTTCAAGTGGCCGCCATTTTAAAACTGTTTGATACATTTCGTTAGGTAACAAACTTGTGAAAGCTTGAATTAAATTGCGTGCCAAATTTGATTCCAGTGGGTATTAATTACCCTGACACATGCGTGTTCGCCCGCCCACACACACACACACACACGCATGCATATATATATATATATATATATATATATATATATATATATAATATATATATATTCTCTAGTGATGAAGACCGTCTCTCATTTCAATTCAAGATCTGAGTGTTTGCTCATTTCACCAAACAACTCACTTTCCAATAGAAATTCGCTAAAAAGTAACTGTTAAAATTGAGAATGCCAAAGTTGAGTCGTGGTTTAGTGGTTTACAATTGTACCCCTATCCAAACATTTCACAGTTAGATTATAACTATCAAAGACTAATTTGTGTGTGAACCGCTTTCTTACTTTATATAAAAACTTTCGGCCTACTTTTGAAAACCTAAGTTGGAACTACCAACTAGTTTGACCCAGTTAACCTAGATTGAAACACAATTGAGTGTAGCCAGTAACGGTGAGGATAACAGCTGGCAACGGGCGATCGTTAACCGAACTGAATCAATTACTGCACGGCGATGTGGTTACCGAGCTTAACCGCTAACCGTTACGTGTTTTTCACTGTTACTTTGCCACTATACGTAACGCAGGGAATACTCACACACATGGAATTAAATGCTAAATAATTTTGGATCGTAATAACTGTCTTGCATGTGTAGTGAAAGCGATTTTCTAAAATTATATTTTTAATCTTACAACCGTTTTGAAGTATGATTCCATCATCAGAACAGCATTGAAATCTGCGTAAATTATCATTTTAAACTACAAAAATTACATTGAAGATAATACGGAAAAACTAACATGCTATCATATTTTAGGTCTGGTTATGGTGTTGGATTTTGAATGATGAGAGTGCACTAATTTAACTTATATTGATATATAATAGTGTATTTTGCGCATCGAAAGTCTCATATTAAATTAATTATAATTAAATAACCCCTGTTTCTGCCAGCGATCGAATCGGAGGCCTTGCGCGTGTGAAGCCGACGTGATAATCACTACACTACAGAAACTACGAAGAAGTTTGACCGATGTAAATATATGAAATGAATCGTTAATTTAATTTTAATAAAAATAAGCTTCAGGTTATGTTGATAAAAACTAGCAATGCTAATGATTTTTATGCGCGCTAATTACCAATCTTATTAATTCTGCATCGTTTCAAACTTTAATTATAAAAGCATTTTAACAGGCTTTGTTTCAGCGCTTAAACTGTACAACCTGTTAATTATACTGGTATACAGGAAAATTGTCGAAAAGTTTTCACATTCAATTTATCTGATTGAAACGTTATCTACTTTTATACCAAATAAACGCCCGCATAAAGCCTATGTATTGATAATTCTGAAACGGGTTCAGTAGTAAAGGTGGCAGAAAGAAATATGCACCATAAAATCGTTAGAGTTCAGAATTTTTCGACAATTTTTTCAAAAAACATTTATTGTTTATAAATGGTTGGACGGATTTTTCTGAGTAATGAATTTGTACGTGCTATTGTTTCAAGTTTTTGCCAAATTCAAATCAAATCGGACCAAAGTTTGGTTATCTTGACGGCTAATCATAATAGTTTTATGATTATTTTTCTTAATAATATATTTAAAATTAAAATAGATATAATAATTATCTGTAATATACACAGTGAAACAGAAAAAATGTATATTTTATGAACTTGATAACTTTGTTCATTTATAAGATCCAAAAATATTATTTTATGAAATAATAGTCTATTCAATGCAATTTTACATTAGTTCGGAAAATAATGTTGGTAAGATGACACCAGTTCTATCGGGCTGAAATTCGAAGTATCTCTTCAGAGTCCCGCACTGCTTTCTCCAACATTTCGGTCGTTACAGCTACAAATAATACAAATTTTACTTATTTAAGTTGTGCGTGGTTTGTTCAATTTTTATTTGAGGTACCACCACAAAATAAGTCGCAATTGATAGATCGAGAGAACGTGGGGGCCAAGAAACATCACCTACATGTCCAGGAAACATTTGTCGAACCACTTCCTTCAATGTTCACACAGTATGAATTTAACCTGGTGGGAACAAATTCTCTCATGTTTACACGAAGCTTTTTCAGGAAGCATGAAATTGTTCAACATGTTTATTTAGCGAGCTAATGTTACTGTAATTGCGGTTTTTCGCTTTTCAAAAAAAAAGTAAGGATCACAATAATTATTTTGCATGTAGGGATGAAATTTTAAATCATCGTGTAGAACGCGATATGACATATCCAGAGGTGAAACCTGTCGTTTAATGGAGGTGGTTCCCTCTTAAGCACAACTCTTAGCACAAACTCCACGGATCTAATGAACTTTTTCGATCTGGACTACAGCTCGGCGTTCAACAATGAAATTTCAACACAAAATATGTTGAACTGTAACTACAAAAACCAATTGTTCTAAACAAAAACTGTTCAAAAGTAAACACAATATTCTAGGCTCCAATGCTTCATGGCTTTTAAAACTGCATTTCCTGAGCCTGAAGTGTCCACCAGTAGTCGCTGTAAGGCAATAATATTACGGCAGTCAATGAGTATTAACCGTTTACAAAACATTTGTTTCCTCTGCTACACTTCTATAATACTAGCTGTGCGTACCCCGCGTTGCTCGGATCTAAATAAAACTGTAATTACGAGGAAGATACAGTTTTTCTTAATTAATTTTTGAGTAACAAAATATTTTTTTGTAGGGATATTTGGAAATTAGCTAAAAACGAAATAATTATTTTTTTTTACTTCCAAACTTTATTTTTTGTTTAAAATTAAATATCCTGTTTTAAATATCTGAAAAAAAAATTGATTACTTAATTTGAGATATTAAAATTTCTAGATTTTTTGAAAATAATTTCCAAGATATATTGCTTAAATACTAACATTCACACTGCTACTTAAACGTTTCATTTAAATACCATATTTTGCAATATTTCCAAGCATCATTTATTTTTTCAATGGAATAGAATCAGATTTACTATTTTGTTAAGCACTTAACATTGTAAATAATTATTAATTTCCTGTATTGACATTAAATTATCTTCTGAAATATGTTTTATTTTCCGGTAAAGGACAACGGCTCATCTAAAGATTTAGAAAAATGTTGCGCACAATGTTTTTAGGATAGGATGTCTCGCAAAGGAACCGAAATAATTCCAGAATACATTCTGCTAAAAATAAATAACATGAAAACAGAAAAAACGTTAACTTATACGTTGATTAGAAACTTGGTTCTTTCGTTTCCTGTTTCAGTTTCTTCAAAACACGACCTTAATTGCGTTGTTTCAAGCTACGGTTTTGAAGATGACTTCAGCGGGACTAGTCGGGTGTGATATCAATCGATCTCTGTCCAGGCTTGGCATGAGTGTGCTTTGCAAGAAAACATGATTTCCCGGTTTTTTTCGTGCGGTTTGTAATAGATGACTTCAGTAACCAAAGAATGAAAAATGAGGAGTGCTTCAGGATGTTAATTTAAAAGTGCCTCTGCAATTTTCTTCTACACAATGTGCCATGTAAATTTTGTAGCTTTTATTGTTTACGTTTATTGTTTATAAAGAACTGGATTCTCACAAATTAAATCTATGAGTTTCTATAGATTAAAACTGTACCCATCAGAATATATAATACGGGAAAGGATAATAAGACCACAGGCACTGCGATCGAAGACCTATTGTGCAACTAAACCTCTTAAGTACTAGTCCAGCGGATTGGTACCCTTAATACGTTCCAACGATACAATCACTAGCTCATCTTGCTGGAGGTCCCTAGGGTTCTGGAAACAAAAACCCTTAGCCTTCTGCCAGCAAGAGCTTCACAATCATAAATTATGTGTTCTGTAGTTACATCCTTTTTACTGCATAACCTACACAAGGTTTTTTTTTCTTACCCGTACTGAAGCATGATTTCAAATTAAACTTGATCATGTCATTACGTTTGTCCGCTCACGCTGTCCAGGTGTGTTTCCTGATACAATTTTGGTAAGAATAAGACTATTTCCGTAACCTTAGATTTAATCATAGTAAGAATAAAATGATTGTAAAGCGACTTAATTAATGACTGTAATATTAATACTGTGTTTTTTTTTAATTTACATGCTACACAAAATACGTAGGTAGTACATTATTTTTGTATTATTTGAAAAATGAAAAAAAATTGCTTAGATTTTGATATGTATATGAATGTTGTTTATTGTTCCATCACGTCAACGAGATAGAGATATTAGCAAATTTTTAGTGGAAATAATCTATTGGAACCGCCATCATGGTAATATCTAGACCCAAAACTTTTAAAATGAGCTTTGATCATGATTATTTTTTTGAAGGGTCGTTTCAAAATATATATATATATATATATATATATATATATATATATATATATATATACATAAGTATTATAGTGTATTTTAGTACTCTCATGTTGGCAATTTTTGCCAAATTTGAATAATTTTCTTGGCAGAATGAGAGTATAGCCTCGACAAGTTTAAAGCTAAAAATTTGTCTTATCACTTTCAAAATGACGTCCATTTCAAATCCTTAAAAAATCGTAACTTTTTCTGAAAATATGATTTCAATCTTCTAATGAGTGTTACAAAATACACAAAATTACATGATTAAAATCTATTACAATTTTTAAAAATAAATTTACAGTGTAAAGGATCTCGTTTTTCTTTCAATGTAATTTAAATGTTTAAAATGCCAATGTAGATTTGAAATTGTTACTGCTGTGAAGTTAGATTCTGAAAACGGATATATAATAAAAAGTATTAGAAATGCGTGTCCACCACATAACCGAAACAGCTGCGTGCAGTGATTATTTAGTTTTGGAACTGTAAAACTTTGCAACAGTCTAGACTTGTTATTTAATATGAATATAATTGTGTAACATTGTTCACTATATAATTTGTTATTCGCAACTGAACTATGTTCTATACTTATGTGTTTCGACTGTATTTGCTGCTGGACCTTCTAATTTTACTTGATTTTAAACCAAACACGTTTATGGTTACACTTATTTATTAAAGACGATTACAATAATTTATTTTATTAAGTAAAAACCATTTTAATTGTAGAAAATGTTTACTAGAAATGAAATTTGAACCCAGCAAGCTCGCTTAGAAACAATGGTCACTTTTTTCGTTCAATCCTATTTTTCTTTTTTTTAAGTGATTTTTTCTTTATTCGTGCCAAGCAGGTTTTATAAGGCAAAACATAGAAACTCGTTATATCGTGAATAACTAATAAAACGCGATACGCTTTCAGTATACACATCATCATTTAATAATTTTGAAGTAAACTTGAGTCTACCAGTGAGCTACTGTAATTGCTCCACACGCATTCAGTGCTTTCTGATCTCTGCTTATGAAATTATGGAACGTGAGTTCAACTTCGACATTTTTGTATATTTAATATTTTGTTTAGTGTTATTTATATAAACAAGCAGGTCAAAGAGCAGTAGACCTCGCAGTATATTCTTAATTAATGTAGAGAGCGCTCCACGACAGCGCTCGTAACGTTTTCGGCCATTTTAACCGGTAGGATAACGAAAAATATTACCAGATTTATTGTATGCTCTTTCTTCATGAATCGCTCAAAATTATGATATGTTTCTTTGTTTAGCCAGTAATATAGGATATAACCTGCAACAACACTCTCAACGTTGAATGAGAACCTCATTTTGAACGGACGTGAATGGGAAAACCTTACACATACGTCTTTCAGACTTTATAGAAAATAACTTCTTACCAAATTTTAAACAATCGGTCAATGCATTTCATTAAAATTGCGTTAAATCATTAAATCATATAACGTCATCTTGAAACGGAAGTGAATAGGGGAAAATGTTACACATTAGTACCAAATCTTCGAACCAAATTTTTAAAAAATCGGTTGGGAACTGCTTACACACGTTACAGTAAATCAGGGGCCGTGAACTTGAAACGGAAGTGAATGGGAAAAGTCATACACATATAGTTTCCGGACTTTGTACGAAGGATCTTCGTGACAAATTTCAAAACAGTCGGTCAATGCGTTTTGCTAAAACTGCGTACACTCATTAATGTAAATCATAAGCAGTCATCTTGAAACAAGCGTTAATTTGAAACGTTTTACACATTCGTCGCACGGGATTTACACAAGGCACCTTTTTAACAAATTTCAAAATAATCGGAAAATGCGTTTTGCCATAACTGCGTAACAAACAAACACAAACCAAAGTCAAATGGTTTTAGTTGGTGGATCAGAGACCTGTCTTCACTCGGTAAATTTATTCAATAATAGATATTTTAATATTTGCACTTAATCAAATTATAACTTTTAACCAGTACAGATGGCACAAAAGTTAAAATTTCTTCAAATATTACAGTTAAACATTTCTTGCACATACTATTTACCACGTCTATTTATAACATTGTTCTTTAATATTAAGTATGTAAATAACTTAAATATTAAATTTTTAAATTATAAATAAAGCCATTACACTACACACCAAACCCATATAGCAAAACATTGTTTAAGTTTTCACTTCTGTTGGCCAATCATCGGAGTGTCATATTTTTCCCCGCATAAAAGTAATTTATTCACTCAATCAAGAACAAAATGTAGCAGAGTGGGTCTATTTAACAACGTGTCTAGGCTAAAGTACAGAGGCCATTGTTGTCGCTTCACAATAGCGGCTAAAAAATTATTTCTTTGTCAGTAACAAATAGCACCGTTACAGCAAATTCACCGCTCGTATAATGGGTTTGTCTGTAAAGGGTTGTCTTCACTTTACTTGCTACTTTGTATAAAGAGAAAGTTACAAAATGAACAAATTTGATTTTTATATTTTAATTAAAGAGTTTTTAATGAATTTCTTTTGCAAAAGTATCTAGTAAAACGGCCATCACCGTAAGATATAGTGTTTTTGAAATGTATGACGGTCCTTCCCTCTTTATCACTAGAAGGGTAGTTAAAAAATACACACATACGCACGCACGCACACACACACACACACACACACACACACACACACACACACACATATATATATATATATATATATATATATATATATATATATATATATGCAAAATATATACACCTTATACAAGATTCTGGAGCTCGTTAAGGGCACTGGAGTCGATTTAAGGTGAAGTGATAAGGTGAAGCTGACGTGTCCAGGGGGCCACTCCCCAAAAAAGGGGAAAAACCTTTACGGTGTCCATCCCCATTTTCTTTTTTTTTTCAATGTATTCTTGTACCTTTATTTCTCTCAATTTTGGTTCAATTTCTTCATTTACAAATTTATGTATGTGGGATAACGTTTAAACGAAATGTCATTCCGCATATTTTAAGAAATTACTGCAATATTTTAGATTTTAGTCAACAGTTTCCTAACCCGATTGTATAGAGACCGAACAGAAGCTACAAGTGCAAAGCGAATTATGTGTTGTCTTTACATTAATATTTTAATCTTTGTACCAGCGTTACCTCTCCGCTGGCGAAGACCACAAACAGTACGCGAACAGCAAAGAGAATGCAAGATGTAGCCTATTTACCTAATATTTCCCCACAGTTCGGTGTATGCGCACCAGTACGTGTATAACAGCTTGAGGCGTTTATTGACGAATTTCCATTTGGAAACGAGGTATTGGAGATACCATCACGATAAGACCAGAGTTCGATTTAATTAAAACTTCGCACAAAAATCGATTTTCGTAATAGCTTGGACAAGTTAAAAATCTTTTCAATAGTTTCAAAATTCCAGTCATTTCAAGCCTAAAAAGTCAACGTTTCATATACTTTTTTAAAAATCTGATTTCGCTATTGTAATCAGCGTTACAAATTGAATAAATTAGCATAAAATAACATTTTTAAAATGCTAATAATGGAGAGATTCTATGGTTTTTGGAAAAATTTAACATTGATTCGAATAAGTAAATATTGTTCAGTAACTGTGCGATTTTGAAAAATGTAATCGATTTTTCTGTTTTTTCTTGATAACTGTCTTACTGGATATTTTGGTTTTAAGTTTTATTTGAGTACTCAAGAATACGTTTGAACAAAATTTGATTAATATTAGGTCTATTTAAATCTGTTATAAAAGTACTCAATTTTTATTAATTTCTAAATGTTTTTTGAAAAACATTTAAGCTTAAACTTTTTGAAAGCTAAAAATGATCTCGAAATATAGACAAAACAGATCGACGTGCCATAATCAAAACCATTTAACTCGTTTAGCTTTCAGTTATGTACACACACACACACACACACACACACACACACACACACACACACACACACACACACACACACACACACACACACACACACACACACACACACACACACACACACACACACACACACACACACACACACACACACACACACACACACACCAGATAGCCTATGTATCCTTGATACGGAGTTTCTCCAAATCCATGTCGGAGAATACAAATTTAAGTTTATAATAAAATCTATTTGAAACGTAAGAGCCTTTAATGACTCATTACTTTTTCTGCAACCATAAATGCAATCAAAGTAGTAAACAAAGAGTCACTTCATTTCACAAAATGGGCGACGATAAAACAGCAGAATATACGCTGACAATATGAATTACAAGAACAAATTACTTTAGTTTAAATGTCTTTTTTTGTCCATTAATTGTTTGTATTTAAATGGTTGCATCTTTCTTGAACAGCTCTTATCTCGTCACAATAGTTAATGGATATTAAATCTTTAGTTTTGTTTTAAATACGATAAAATGTTTGCTGAATAACTTAATCATTAATCACACCATGAAAATAAATGGTCTGCGTTTTTGTGGTATCTAAGTCATGGTTGAAATATTTCATAGCTTTTTCTTACCTTTTTCAGTCCGTTACGTGACTTCTTATACGAGATTTGACATGTTTCGGAGCCATGACTACATCATCAGGGACTGTAACAGCAGTCTGTGATTATCCTCGCCAAAGTGCGCATCTATAAAGTATAGGCTTAGTTATATGTCAGCATACTTGAAAAACTATTGTGTGGTATAGTATGTGAAATTTTCCTTGATATTCAACGATCCCTAAGGAGTGTTAACAGTCATTGATGATGGAGTTATGGTTTCGAAATATTTCTAATTTCTACTCAGACTTAAAGTGACAGACAAATTAAGAAAACATTATTTAATAAAATAATTGGCCTAGCAAACCGCATTAGCGTTTCAGTAAATAATGATTAAAATTAAAGAAAATCTATTAAACAGATTTCAGAGTGATATACTTCGTTTTAGTTTTCAGCTTTCGAACGAAAATTGTTCGAAAGATACAGTATACATTATTTATGTTGCTAGGAGCAAATTTGAAAAATTTGCAAATTTGAATAAATTTTTATACAAATGTATGAATAATTTTATAGGTTTGTACAAAGTGTACAAAAAAAAAACAAAAACGAAAAATTTTAAAACTTTTAAGGAGTGAAAATATCTTCATAAAACAAAAATATCAAATTTCTTTAAGTAGAAGTTTCACACACACTCTCTCTCTCTCTCTCTCTCTCTCTCTCACACACACACACACACACACACACACACACACACACACACACTCACTCACACACATACACACAGGCTCATGCCGAATCTGGGAGGTCCAAGACAGGCACGCCGCCGACTCCTGGTTGGGGTAGTAAGCTCAGTGCTCCTTTACGGAGCGCCGATTTGAAGCCAGGCTATGATGGTCGCGAGCTATGCGTGCAAGGTTAATGCGGTGCACCGCCGTGCGTTGCTGCGTGCCGTGAGTGGTTACCGAACAGTTTCCTACGACGCTGTATGCGTAGTGGCGGGCGAACCCCCGATGGAGCTGATGGCTCATGAAAAAGCGAGGCTCTACTGGCGCAAACAAAGTGCTAAACCGTGGTATAGTCATACAATGGTAATTACAGAGGAGCGAAATCGGACCCTGGAGACATGGCAGCGACAGTGGGACGAATCAACAAATGGACGATGGACATACCAACTCATATGTAACCTCCAGGATTGGTGCAACAGGGATCATGGAGAGGCGAATTTCTATCTAACACAGATTCTCACTGGGCACGGTTTCTTTCAAGCTTACTTGTTCCGTTTCAGGCTGGAAACAGACTCGGCTTATCCCCTCTGTCTTCCAGCAGTGGAGGAAGATTCGAAGCTTGTGTTTTTCTGGTATCGGAGATTCGACGAGGAAAGGATGACGCTGCAAACATATCTGTGAAGCAGCATTGCACCGGAAAGTCTGGTTGCGACAATGATGGCTTCAGAGGCCAACTGGAGAGCCATTGCGGGATTCGTTGCAGTAGTCATGAAGAGGTTGAGGGCTGAGGATCGAGAAAGGAGAGCCAACGCTGTAGAAGAGTAGGCGTTCAGCCAGTCCACCTTCCCACGAAGTAATTCCTAGCAGCAGTTCCGTGGGAGGGTTTACAGAAGAGGAATGCTTTTGGTGGTTTTTTTAGTGGGTAACAATATCTCTTAACTTGAGCTTGAGCTTGAGTTTGAACTTAATTTGAGTCCCACTCTGGGGTAGTGCTTACCCTACCCCAGGTAGTATATAACAGATTTTTTTTCCACCTTTTTTTGGCATCGCAAAACACACACACACACACACACACACACACACACACACACACACACACACACGCACGCACGCACGCACGCACGCACGCACGCACGCACACACACACATAATTTTTACATACATAATTTTTATTAGATACAATTTTGTAGTACACCTCGACATTGTGAAAGCTGTCTGTATTCTTAATCTTAGTTCTTGATGACTGGTGACTTTTTATACCCTAGACGAACTCATAATTTGGAGGTCTGGGTTCCATGGAGGCTTTGGTAGCCATACCCAATCCACCGGCTAGTGAAATTATGTTTATTTGATTTTTAAGTTTCGTTATCATGACTAATTTGCCACTATTTT
This sequence comes from Callitettix versicolor, assembly GCA_022606455.1. Taxonomy (NCBI): domain Eukaryota; kingdom Metazoa; phylum Arthropoda; class Insecta; order Hemiptera; family Cercopidae; genus Callitettix; species Callitettix versicolor. The sequence goes on from CM040191.1 coordinate 32,504,912, forward strand.
GGAAAAATATCTATAAATTTATTGTCTTTTGCGTTAATGCTTTATTTGCAAAGAAAAAATTAAAATAGATTTTTTTTAAAGACCATCTCTAATAATGTTGATTAAATTTTGTTCATATAAATTCCTCAAGCTAACAAGCAAATTATGTGTTACTGTATTTTAAAAAAAAATCTGTTTGTAAATTATCGAAAAGTTTCTTTTTTGTGAAATTTAAATAATGATTTTTTTACTTCATTGCAATGTTTCCTACTAATGAAACAGTTGATAACGTAATTGTTTAGTGTCTATGAACTTTTACAACAAGAGAACGGTCGACAGAAGCTATTGCAAATTAGCTTCTATCACCTTCACGTGACTGGCTTCTAGGCATGCATAGCCCTTAATCTTGAAATGATTGAAAAGGGTCGATCAATATTTCCAAGAGAGCTCGTAGTGAACAACTAACGTGTAGATATTACAGGGTGTGCGGAAGTTTCTGGACTATCAAATAAATTTAAACTAGAGAAGGAAGAAAAGAGGAACCTGGAAATGTTTTCCATACTTTAAAGTAAAACATGTTTCAGTAAAAATATGTAAAATAAATTCGCCCTTTAAATTTTGATAGTAAAAACCTTTAACTTGTTTAAAATTGAAACTTATAGCAAAAAATAAGTAAATAAATAATTATACAATAGTTCTTTAAAATATAAAGTTAACCTTGACAGCAATATTTTTATTTTACTTTCAAACAGTGAATTTATATTACTTCAAATTTGAACAATGATTATTCATAAAAAATTATGAAAACCAATTTTCGTAAGTTAGACAAACTTTCAATTTTTTTAGGTGGCTTTTTAACAAGACATTTTGGAATTTAAATGAACTTAAGAAAGTTTGTGCCTTATTTACAGCCATTTTTTTCATTAAAAATATCATTAACATAAATTTTTATAGTTACGTCCAGAGAAAAAGAAACGTATATATTTTTTATTACCTTTTTTCCTCCTTTAATCCTTTTATATCCTTTTATCATTTAATTGCAACCATAGTTTTAATCGTAGCACGCACATCTCTTGCTGACGTAACATAAGCTAATTTCCAAAAGGTAAAAATATCAACTACAACGTCTTCATTGCATAACAAGTTTTCAGTTTCTTACATATAACGCATTATGTTTTTATATACGGTATTTACAAATTCAACTTGATTCTCGCCGTGCTAGTGATCGATTTTTTTATTTTTGTTATTTTAAGGCGAAAAACACATTGAGGCTATTATCGCCGTCCTAAATGTAAATGTGAGTGTATAAAGTGTTAAAGTCGAAAGTGTAGTGTTGTAAATGTAGGCTGAATATGTGTTAGACTCAGATACCGCGAGGGACATTTAAATCCTCTTAATAGGTGCAGCTAGTCTGTTCCCCTGCGGGGACTATGGTCGAACATCCAGGTAAAGGGGACAAGTACCAACATATAACATAACAGGGGTAGGTATGGTTGAACATACCAAAGGACAAGTAACGTGGTCAATGGTTGTGGGATAAAGTAAAGTTGGCAAACATTTTTTTACGTTTGTCTTGTATACATACGCGCGCGCACGCACATTTATATAATTATGTATTAATGATTATTCAATAAGTAATCTAGATTGTAGTTCATTTCTGGTTGCAGGTTCTGGATCTAACCATTATGGCCGTTCCAGTAGCTTAATTTCCAATTAAAATTAGGTGATAAAGTTCGCATTACAGCTTGGATAGATTTATTAAATTTTGGATTAAATTCAATAACTGTAGGTTTGCGTAAGATACTTTTTTGGGTTTGTATATACGGTTCTTTCGTTTTTGACTGATTATGAACAATTTTATAGTAGACATTACTACCATGAACTATGAATATGATATAAATTTCCTAAAAAGTAAACAAATAAGAGAAAACGCGTTCATAGAAACGTTGCGGACAAACGGTGTTCAACCAAAAATGTTTCCTCAATCGTCAAAAAAATCAAATATTTTACCAAAAATCTACAGATTCTTGATACGTGTTTCAGTTCATTTCTGACATGACATGATAAAAATTAATTTTTCAAATAGCCTAAGTAAACGATACAATATCTAGTAGACGATTCATTATTGCTCTTAGTTTTATGAAAATTCTAGAATGTTGTCTATACTTCAAATTGCTGAAATTAATTAACACAATTTAGTCACTTGACAAGCTCAAACATGGCGGTGTTGAGGGTTTGTGGTTTATGCTAATAGCTTGTTAGGGAAATGTTAATAATAAATAGAGAAATAATATTAGATATTCAACAAAATTTAACACATTATTTAACACATATACAAAAATAATTAAGGTGTACATAATTTGAATCCTGATTTTAGAAATCTTCTGTTTCTATGTCGTGACGTAAATGAATTTCAAAATTAACTTGCGAAAACATCGTTTAAATGTTTCTACACTCAGTAAACTATTTTAAAATTGATTTAAATGAAACAAACAAAACCAACAGGGTCGTTACCACTGAGGAAATTCCAGTTTGAAGGCTGGAGCCAACAAAAGAACTCTAACATTAGTGTTTTTTTTTTATTAATAGCTAATTTCCATTGGAAAATGAATTATTGGGATTGTCATCACGTTTGTAGACCAAGGATCATGAGACCATCACGGTCATAAAAGCACCGACCTTGACCTCTAGAAAAAATATACAAAACACACACACACACACACACTGAAGTGGGAAATTTCCCATGTTTCAAGTAATTAATAACAAATTTATAGAAATTTTCGTTTCAAATAAATATGTCCTTAAACGTTTTACAAAATAATCAGTATTAATTTAGGTTGAAATGTAAAGCAAATTGTTATCGCGCACCTAAACAAACTGTGGTCAGATTAAATAATCTTGTTTCTATTCAGTTAGGTGGACAAGAAAAACAAGGAATGGACAGGACTAATTCGGCATACAATAACGTATTAGTTTTGTAAAACTTCGAAAAAAATTTTACAAATAGTACAGATTATGCAGACTGAACAAAATTTAATTAAACTCGTTTAGAAATTGTTTTATAGTAACATAGTGTATTCTAAGCCATTTGTAAAGAATACAGTTTATCCTTAAATTGATTATTTCAGAAGTTATAACAATGGAAAGATGAAATAGAAAAATAACTTTAATAGCATATCAATTTAAAATGAACTTATTGTTTGTTTTTAGTAGCTTGGGAAACTTTAAGTTTCTCACTCCAGAGAACTGCTTACGTCTACAGAAGGAACGGAAGCAATATCAGCTTTGTTGAATAAATAGCCTATATTTTTTTTATGTAAAGTAAATTAAGAATAAAGAAAAAAATTGAATTTTAAATTATTCTATGAAACTGTCGATTCCGTTTTCAGGAATATCTTTCACGGGGATCGATCTACGTAGAATGCCTGTCGGTTATTGCTGTTTGAAAATGGCTAGTCTTCACTGCATGCTTAATTAAAGGTATAAATAGAGCACGTTTACATCCCGCAGGGATAAATAATAAAGTGAACATAAAGACAATAGAACCAATATAAAGAATAAATAAATTAATAAACACTTTTTTAATGAAATCAAAATAAAATGTAATAACGTAAAAGGTAAAGTATTAAATTAATTTGTTTTTAGTTAATTAGGGAAGAGAATTTTGTCAGTTTGGTATTACGAAATGTCAACGTAACAACTAATTTCGTCCAAACTCTGTACGTTAATTTTTTTTTCAAAAATAGTATGAAGGTAATTGTAGATCGTTTTGAAAAAAAAATCAGTTTTAAACTTTATTTTGGCCGCCATTTCAATTTTCTACAAATATCAGCCTGATTCAATTCTCAATACTATTTCGTATATCTTCTTTAAAACGTATGTATAGTTTCAAAATGATCATGGTGGAATGAAAAAATAATGGAGGATCAAATGCGTAAACCTCTTCTTGGGACACACTGTACATCAATTGTAACGACTTCTCAAAAGTGATCTAGTAGTCAGGATCGGTACTCATTTCAAGATCTCGGGTTTGGATCTTACAATGATGGCCACTCCAACAACTCATTTTCCTACAGAAATTCGCCCATGAAGGCAAAACATGAACTGAATCTCAGAATTGAGTGTTGCAGACCAATATTCTATTTCAATTTATATTATTCTGCAAAACTATTATTATGCTATATTTGTGTTAACAATGGTATATATATATATATATATATATATATATATATATATATATATATATATATATATATATCATGTGCGTATCAGCGTGCACTTGTGTGTCTTAGCACTCTCATGTTTACAATTAAGGGACGGTCCACGCCCTTTAGTGTGTTACTAACAAATACAAGTTCGAGCGAAAGGAGTATTTTTTTTATTTCCACCGTCGTACCTTCTTAAAATAACTAGAATGCTGTTAAATATTATTTCCAGTTAGCGGAAGTTAGGCAAATTGTCAGTAAAAGTTTCCCAACCTTATCACTCCCGTGGGACGACCATAGTCGCAATGGCGGCTGCAAAGTTAAGCGAACCAAACCACATTACAGAGTTAAAGGTGAAGTGCGCCTACCCGGCTGTTTTGTATTCAAAGGCTCGTTGTTTGTTATCTCCTGAAAACCCAAGGTCAAGCAAGTGATTTTAATCAAATAATTACTAGCCGTAAATTAAGCGTTATTTCATTTTAAAGCAGAACTACCGAAATACTATTAAGTACATTAACTGATCATAAAATTTGAAAATTTTGTTAAGTATCCAAATTTATTTTTGGAATAAAATCATTACTTTGATTAAACTAATATCTGCTTACAAAATAAAGGCTAATTTAATATATATATATATATATATATATAGGCCTATTCTTCTGAAATAAAAACGGCGTCTTTATTTATAACCAATTTATTTTATTTATAACCAAATTTATAAACCAAGATTTATTTATTTATAAACCAATTTATAAATCTTGGTTTATAAATTTTTTTCAAGATTTTCTAAACTACGAAGTCGAAATTAGGAGATTTTCGAAAAAAGGAAACAAACTTTTGAGGAAATAAAAAGTGAACGAAAAACATAATTGCAGACCAAAGGTTGGTTGATAACAGTAATTCAAACAAACCATTGGGATTGTCCATTGGCTACTATAGGTCTGCTCTTTTGTAGCTGTATTGCAATGATGAATGCAATATTGCATGAAATAATTAAGCATTATTATCTTCCAACATCAGGTCTGCAATAAAGACAAAACAATGCATATGTTTTGTGATAAGAGTATTGTTAGTCAATCATAACAAAACACAGGCTTAATATCCAGAAACTGATTTTGAAGTGGTTTGAAATGTATATTTGGTTAATGTGTACCGCTTCTATTTTCAATTAAAACACTACATTAGAAAAGTAAAATTATTTGTATCCTTTAATTGCTGAATTTTTTTCCTGACAACAATTATATTTTTAATCTTAGTTCACTATATCGTGCGTGTGTGTGTGTTTGTGTATAATGGAGTATTTCTGACTTTTTGGGACTTTTGCCAAATTAATTAAAAGGCAAATGGTAAATTATTTATGGCAAAGTATGTATCTAGATAATATTAACTTGTGCTTTTAAATCAATTCATATTTTGGAAATATTAAGAATTTTTAAGTAATTGTGTGTTAGTTTGTAACCTCCATTCATTCAAATACGAAATATCCAATTCAATATTAAATTCAGAATAATTAAATATTTAAAATTAAATAAATATTTGTGTAAGATTTCATATGGATCACTTTTCAAATAGTTAACTAATTTATCCAAGCTTTCACCAATAACATTTTCTTCCAGTTTTATAATCAAAATGTCTAGCGATTCCGTCCTAATAATCAATTATGTTGTAATAATAATTCCAACAGAATTTACAGTATTTTTTATGGATTCTGCAATAAATTAGAAATATTTTTTTGTAATTTTTTGAAGTTAGTAAATTTTAAATTGTAACAATAGTAAACGATTAGTTCTACTTGTTGTTTTAGTCGACATAGAGAAACGTTAAATTAAACAGAAAATATGTATTTATTAAAATAGCAATAGATCCTGCACATTAGGTCTATGCTCATTTTTAGTAGATTATTTAGATAGTAAAGGCAGCTTTCTTTCGATAAAAGGAAATAATTTACACTCCAAAAGAAATCTAAAAATTATTTGATTCAAAACTGTTACAGTGGTTTTCGAAAAGTTACGCGACGTACTGTTCCAGATGCCCATATCATGCTGTTGGGAAGTGATAATAAAATCGCCATTTGAAACACGTCGAGAAAATTTGGTCCGGTAATCCCGGGGTCGGCTGCTTTTTATGACCGAAGCTTCGGTAATACAGTGAGAACACGTATTTTGAAAAATTTATTCTTGCCCTTACAAAACCGCCAAACACCATTTCTGCATTAAGAGTTCACCAACATATTTATAAGGATTACCCAAAAAAAATTGGTCGAATTAGCATTATGTTCTTTTTTAAGAATCGTCCGCTACTATTAAATGGTACAGCAAACTGAACTTCCGGTAAATTCATAATGATATGAGTTATACACATAGCTAAAACATATATTTATCAGCACGAAAACACATACACACACACACACACACACACACACTAAAACCTTTTCCTCACTCAATCTTAAATTAAAATATATGTTTCATATTAGTTTAGTTCAGCTTATCTTAAATTTACCAAACATTAATACTCCTAAAATAAAATTCCATTCTAAACACATATAGTTCTTCTTAGATTTTTTTTTTTTTTTTTTTTTTTTGCTTTATGTTTCTTATCCCTCGTTTTGTAGCCTACTTCAAACTCAAACTCCATTATTATAATTTTTTTAACAATATTTATTTTTTAAAAAATTATAACCACATATTATTTAAATTATAAACATATATATCTGCTTTCTTTGTTTCATTTCTCTTTTCATTAATCACAGTTTCACTGGTTTACCTATGGCCTCTAATTAACATTTTATTTTCTAACATTTTATTTCTTTAAACCTAAGAAACAAATAACATTTTATAATTTTAATAATCTTTTAAATGGTTTGCTTTTAAAAATAATTATAGTATCCACCACATATATTAGCAAAAACCACAATACTTTCTACAGTTCATTCCATATACGTAAGTTGAAAGTGGACATGAACACAAGTGAGGAACGTGAGGCACTATTTGAGCCTATCTGCTAAACTTATGAAAGAATTTAGTTACTGGTATTCTAATTTACCGGTTTTTTGAAAAAAATAGTAAAACTGTATATGTTTAATAATTAATCACTAAGAAATTATATTTATTTAAACGTACAATATTAGAATGTAAGGTTTAACTTTTGAATCTATAATATAGATTCAAATAGCTTGAAGTATGACTGTCACTTCGTATAAATGCTTTACAGCCATAGATTTATTGTGACGTAGTGTCAAGTAATGTGGAATAGACTGTATGTAATGTGTTACTTTGTTCAGTTAGAATGTCAAAATTCCGACCTCCAGCTTCGTTGCTCTAAATATTTACAACACAGTTCCACTAACAGTTGCATCATTGTCTATTGTCTAATGTACATACATAGAACAGCAGAGAACTTACTACTTGAGCATCATAAAATATTCAATGCACCAGCACATTATAATTCAAGACTTGAGGTGTTTCTCAACTATAGGTTAAGTAGATTAACGTGCTCCCAGCAATTTGATAACAACTTAACTTTATCATAAGCAATTGGAAAGTAATTAATTATATGTCTTTCCTTATTTTACAGTTAGAAACGTAAAAACTGAACATAAAATCGATTATCAGATTTGGATGAAATTTCGTAAATACGTGTATTAGCCTAATCGTATCAAACTTGAAATTAAAAAATATAGTTCTGGCGTAAATTGGAAAACTAAAGTAAAGCTCTACTTCGGTCATGGATCATTATTGGTTTTGGCAAATTTCCATTAGATAAGGAGCTTTATTGGAGCGTTCAACACAGTAAGACCCAAAATCTTGAAGTGTTCATAAGCGTATCTAATATGGTCAAATGGGGGGAGGTTACCAGTACCTGGAGTCCTCCACTTTTACAAACTTAAAAGCAAAATAGTAAGTTTTAAAGCTTTCTTTATTCTTATGTTGGTTTTTTTAGGAAAACTTCTATAATTTGAGTAATGTTTAATACATGATGTTGATTTTAAAATACTTTTACATTATTCGAACATTCTTAAAACTTACAGTTTTCCTACTAGGCTTGCAAAAAAAAACATTTTACTAAATACCTGTGTTTTTGTGTCTGATGTTATAATTGCAGTGAAGAAAGCTAGTACAATTCACTAAGCATGTACAATCCAAACGTTAATAATATTTAAGAGCGATATAAAAAACAACTTAGGCAGTGCGGAACTAGCCGACAGAAGTGGTTACTTATTTTGGCATGCCTGACTGTATACTTTTTCCCTATTATGATTTAATTATTTTTATAAACATTTAGGTGCGTACAGCAAAGGACAACTATTGAAAATTATTTTCGTATTAAATTGTGTGTGTGTGTGTGTGTGTGTGTGTGTGTGTGTGTGTGTGTGTGTGTGTGTGTGTGTGTGTGTGTGTGTGTGTGTGTGTGTGTGTGTGTGTGTGTAGGTACATAACTTAAACATTAAGTGAAACTGTCACTGACTATGAATTTTAATAACTTAGCTATGTAAGGGACTTTAATAATTAACCAGTTTATAACCCTACTTTTGACAGTTATACTGTCTAAGTATAATATTAATTATAATGCGATTCTGGCATTCAAAAATTAGTATAGATCATATATATATATATATATATATATATATATATATATATATATATATATATTAAATAATTGAACTACACAAATTTAGAAAATACGCATTTTTACAATTAACAAAACAATTAATATAACCTTAAATGAAATAATATTGAAGCTATTGAGCGAAATCAGCTATTTAGAAGTAGCCAGTCTCTCTCTCTCTCTCTCTCTCTCTCTCTCTCTCTCTCTCTCTCTCTCTCTAAATAAATAAATAAATATATATATATATATATATATATATATATATATATATATATATAGGCTATATAAGAACAATATGCTATATGCTTTGAGGTATGTATTACGGATTCAAGTGTAACACAAAAGCAAATGTTTACATTTGCATTTTCGTCATCCGCTACCATATATGTTTTCGCTTTAAAAATACATTGCATTAATCACTAATCAAAAATTAGAAACTTCCGTGACAGCAAACTGAATTTTTCCCCGTGCAAAACATATACTCATACCCTGCAATAAGAAGTAGTCACTTCAATAGTGTAGTAATTCATTAGTAGCTTTATTAGTGGTTTTGAGTTTTTTTCGAGACAAATAATGACGTAAAAACTTAACTACAGTTAGAATATTAGAACATGTGTTAAAAATCTTCAAGTTGTTCATCAATTTGGGTTTATATACCTCCAAAACCACTCCTGGATGCGCTTATGTTCAGAACTCATTTTTAGGAACCGTTAATTCAAACGTGGCATAAAAATCGATTTTGGTAATATTCGACAAATTAATAACCCAGAATAATACGCTCAACAGTTTCAAAATGGCGGTGATTCCTAACAGTTTTCAGAAATTCAATGTGCGTTAATGAACCCGGCTGCGGCAAGTATTCATTTACTTATTTTCAAAACAATTTGAAAAAATACATGCAGGTTTTAATGGTGATCATGATGATGAAATCAGATTTATAAAAATTGTAAGGTGGAAAACTGATTCTAGGAAAATCGCTTTAATCATGTCAGCGTGATAGGCCTAGCTGTACGCTGCGAATATTTAAATTTACTATCCACTCGTATTTACCGGTACCGAAGCAATAGAAATTAAAATCGGATGATTTTCGCTCGACGTATTTAAAAATACGGAGATCGTACAAAGCAGATTACCGGCTCAATCACGATGAAAGCATCTCCCCAGTCTGGAGCCGCTGTAATCAATCAGCGGTATTTAATGCACTTGTCAACGCTAAGTGCTGTTTTATTGCAGTAAATAATTTTATTCCGTTCCATGAGCGTGTAACCGTTCAATTGTGTATAACTCCGCCGAAATAACTTCAGTATGGGTTATAAAACCATGAAGCCATATCATTGTTGTTAACATAATTAAAGCGATAGGAGTAAATAATTAGAAAATAATGCTTTGCGACGTTTTAAAATTGATTTTTAAATTACTTAATATCAAGGAAGTTATTGTGTGTGTGTGTGTGTGTGTGTGTGTGTGTGTGTGTGTGTGTGTGTGTGTGTGTGTGTGTGTGTGTGTGTGTGTGTGTGTGTGTGTGTGTGTGTGTGTGGGTGGGTGGGTGGTGTGTGTGTGTGGGTGTGTGTATTTTTTCTAGAGGTCAAGGTCGGTGCTTTTATGACCGTGATGGTCTCATGGTCTCCAAACGTGATGACAACCCTAACAATTCATTTTCCAATGGAAATTAGCTATTAATAAAAAAACACAAATGTTAGAGTTCTTTTGTTGGCTCCAGCCTTCAAACTGAATATGAAACATATATTTTAATTTAAGTTTGAGTGAGGAAAAGGTTTTAGTGTGTGTGTGTGTGTGTGTGTAGAGAGAGAGAGAGAGAGAGAGAGAGAGAGAGAGAGAGAGAGAGAGAGAGACAGACATACATACAGACAGACAGACAGAGAGAGAGAGAGGTGGACTGGATCTCCTTTCTTAATCTTCAGTCCTCAGCCTCTTCATGACCACTGCGGCGAATCCTGCAATGGCCCTCCAGTTGTTGGCCTCTGAAGTCTTCATTGTCGCAACTAGAATTTCCGCTGTTTATGATTGATTTTCATTTATGAAATGATTGATTATCTTTTGATATTTTTTGTCATGCTTTTTGGTAGCACCTGATCAAGAAAATGTACCGAATTTTCTTGATTAAATTACATACGTATGTAGCCTACGTTATATAATGTTTTGTTGGTATTTTAGTTCCCACAACGAAACCACTATGAGATGTTTCAGACTGTATAGGAAACTGTTTGACACCTGTTGGTATTACAGAAACCATCTCACGTCCTGCCATACACGTTCACAAATATAAATGAATAAATATAAACATACACATTCATGCAGAATATACACAGCATATATGCATACACTCAGGCTAATATATACAAACATGCTTAGGCTATACATCACCAGCACAAGCAAATGTTGGCAAATACCAATTTTCCATAAAAAATATACAAGTTCTAGTCATTTATACTAAGATAATCGTTGCACGCGGACGTTATAGAAGTGAATTTCCAAAAGTATTTTCTTTATATTTCCTTTTTTCAAAATTTTGATTTCACCATCGCAAACGGTATTAAAATGTGCATGTGATAGCATTTTAAATTTTCAAATTTCATTGGAAATAATAAAATGAACCCTTAACGGTAAAATTAAATTTCCTTATTTCAACCGATTTTAAAAAATTAAATGCAAATTTATGTAGTTTTTGAATGTTAATTACAACGGTGAAATCTGATTTTTTTTAAATTAAATATAAAAGATAAAATTTTAGAGATTTTTAATAGCTGCCATTTTGAAACTGTTAAACGAATTTTGCTGGTTAGCGAACTTCCTTAAGCAATTACTAAAATCTAATTTTGCACCAAGTTCAAATCAAACGGACTAAAATTGCAAACATAAGTGTGTTAAAAAAATTATATATATATATTAGGATTTAGAAATCAGGATTGGCGCTACTTGTAAGGTTTGTGGTCTGGGTTATACCTAAATAGCTTATACCGTCAACCTACAATAGCTAATTACCTAACAGTAATTTATTAATAAAGGCAAAGCACAACAGTTTAGAAGTAAATTAGGTTTAAATCACACATTTAAGTATGCAGTAATACTTTTATCGTTATTCCGGTAATTTGGGATTTAAATTAAATGTTTCACCCTAGGCTGAAAGTTTTTGTATCCATGATTTAAATTACTTTTCTATTGAACAATATTTTTAAATTTTTAGATTTTACAAACCAGATGGGGCGCGTTGGAAAGGGGACAGACGGGCGAAATACTAAATGGAATGGAAATTTAATGACGCAATGCTCGTTTGGTTATTTGAAATGTACAACTTGTGGTGTTTATATATGTTATTAGATCCTAGAAAATAAATGGTGACAATCATTTCTAAAATTATCTATTGTTCCAATAATTACACAAAAACCGCTTCGAAAGATATACATAAACATTTGGGAAATTGGTGGTTTTTCATAGTTGGCTCCAGATTTTTATCATTTATGAAGGATAACTAAAGTCGTATATCAAATTTTAATTAAGAGCGATTTCCATTTCAAAGTAAATAAAAAAATCTACATATAAAATAAAATAATAAACAATCTGTATTAACCACATTAATCAGTGATAAACCTTGCGTAAATTAGCATTTTTAATTTTTAAAGTCTGCTTAATTTAAAATATTTGACGATTTTCAGGGTTCGTTTTGGACCCTGTATTTGCAACGAAATTTGGAAGTTTGAAATGCTAATAAATGCAGATTTTCATGCTGTTTATTATGATGGTGAAATTAGAGCTTCATAAAGAGTGTATGATAAAAAAACGTAGGCAGTCGCAGGACTTACTGACAGAAGTGACCACTTTTGGTATGCCTGACTGTGTACTTTTTCACTATTATGATTTAATTTTTTTTATAAAAATTTAGATGCATACAGGAAGGGGTTCGGTAGACTAAGTATAATAATAAATACAATAATTGTGATTCTAGGATTAAAAAAAGTATATAGTTCATATTCATAAAATAATTTAACTATACAAATTTAAAAAATACACAATGTAAAATTAATCCTCAATTGAAACGATACTGAAGCAACCGCTGTTGTGCGAAATCAGCTGTTCAAAGTAGTCACTTCAAGTCTACATATGTACAAGAACAATTATATTTGATTTGAGGTATTCGTTACGGAATCACGTGTGCCTCAAAAGCAAGTGTTTATATGTTTTGTCAACCGTGACCATAAAAGTTTTCAATTCAAAAATTAATTTTGGAAAATCGCTTGAACCACGCCTGTAAAACAGCTGTGTTCCGAAATTATTTAATATTCAAAAAGTAACGATCGCTAAGATATATTCTAAGAATTTTCTTGTAAAAATGTATTTTAAAAGTTATTAATTAATTATTATAGTTACTAGGTTCTGAGATATATAAAATCGTTTGCCGAATATGAGAGTATAGAGACTGAATTTAAATAATAGAAATTTTAAATAAAATTTCTTAAAAGAGGGATAAATAGATAATGTTTACTACATTTAACTAATTTTAAATACTTTCAATAAATCTTCAACATTTTTAATGCAATATTAATTTAAATTGATATTAAATTTGATTAATGGTGTAAGATTACACGTTACTAATATAAAAAGAAATAATATATTAAATTTGATTAATGGTGTAAGATTACACTTTACTAATATAAAAAGAAATAATAAATAATAATAATAATAATAATAATAACATTAATAATAATATTAATAAAGTTGTTTATAAATTAATTATGAATTCATTTTTTTTAACTAGTTAACAGAGGGATAGATACTCGTAGATAATGTTTAACTAACATGAAATTTGTAGTTTAGCCTTAGGTAAACGTAAATATTCTAACATTTAAAATGTTAATTTTCAGCTTAGGAAATTAGGAATCAGCGTAGGATTAGGGTGAAATTTGAAAAAAATGTTATCACTTGTCCGAATCAAAATGAATCTTAAGAAGTGAATTAAATCTCATCGTGTGAATTAGCCTTTCATTTTTTTCAATCGTAACTCTTTTATGACCTTAAAATTGTTAACACTAATTTTAATGTGAATTTATATTTCCAAAAACAGTCAAACATGTTGATACGGTAAAGGTTAATTTTTGTATTATTCATTGTAAAGTAGAGAAATGTTTGCAAAATCTATTTAAATGTTAGTTTATATATTGCTCAAACATTTTATGACCTTTTAAAAATTCGCTTCTATCACGTCAGCTGCGTGTCGCGATCACACTATTGGAGCAAGCAAATAACAGTATGAAATCCACCAACTTTATTTTAAAATTGGTGATAATTGATGTAAGTACTTATTTTTAAATAATTTTCAAATAGATTTATGGATAAAGATAACTTTTTAAACATTAATAACTGGAGACTTTCAGCGATGACTCACAGATACATATATTTTAATCTGTGAGAAAGCATTTATCCCCTGTGGTGTTCACAGACTTGTAAAAGATAATTAATCACAGAGTTGAAGTGATGACAAAATATTTCTTCATTAAAATATAAAGAATTAGTCATTAATCTAAATACCACTGTCAAATTGCAAGTCTGTCGACTATAAACACTTTAATATACTCACTGATTTCAGATCTTTTTATAAATTAAATGTTTTTTATACAATAAATATAAAATACAAAAGTAGTAAATTTTTCTGTAGTATTGTTGACACAGTTTTTTTAATTTAATATTTCCCATCCGTTTTTGTATAAAATAATACAAAATTTTTCGAAAGTGTGCATCAACGCTCGTTCTCAAGGGGCTAACGTAAAATATTAAACCCCGCAGAAGACTAGCTGCACCTATTGAGAGGATTTAGACATCCATCGCGGTACCCGAGTCTAACACACATTTACACTTGCAACACTACACTTACGACTTTAACACTTACACTCTCACACTTACATTTAGGGAGGCGATGATAGCCTCAATGTGCTTTTCGCCTTAAAATAAAATAAATAAATAAAATAAAATATAAAACATAAAAGTAGCAGATGACCTAGGCCTACATTAAAATACTAAAACTGAAAGCAGGAACAAACGTTCAAGGTTGATATCCTGAGTTGTCAAAAATAAACGTAAAACCTAAATGTCAGCAGAAAAACCACAAATAAAAAAGCGTATGGAACTCGGAGAGTTACCGACACAAGCAAAGCTTTTGTTAATGATATCTTTGTTGAATATATATATATATATATATATATATATATATATATATATATATATATATATATATATTAACAGATTAGCTATATATATTTTTTTTTTTTTAACGTCCTACTATTGTGCACACTTGGGCTAATGCAGACAATGGGATGATAATGCGTATGAAAATGCCAAGCCCTCTCCGGGAATCGAACCCGGGTCCTCGGGGTGAAAGCCTATTACGCTATCCACTAGGCCACCGAGGTTAGCTATAATAATTGTACGTAATAATATATATCTTTTAATTACTTTTTAATTTCTTTAAGACGTACTGTATTTCTTGAATCGTCACTGAATTATCCATAAAACGTTTTATTTCATGTCAATTTGTTAAAAATACTTTCTGAATTATGTTTTGCTAATTTAGTTTTCTGAAACACAATTAGTTTGAAGATATGTTTATTTATCTTCTTTCGTTTAAATATAAATAAATACGTGAACCTAAGCCTAACTTAGATATTATTTACTGTAGTTATAGTAAAATATCAACTGATTTTTAAATAATCCGTAACGATCTGCTTAAAGCGACTCAAACGATTTTTGTGAAATTTTGTATACTAAAGTTTTTCATTGTCAGGAATTGATTACGACACATCTCATATATATGTATATATATACATACATATATATATATATATATATATATATATATATATATATATATATATATATACATACATACATACATACATACATACATACATACATACATACATACATACATACATACATACATACATACATATATATATATATATATATATATATATATATATATATGTGTGTGTGTGTGTGTGTGTATGTGTGTGTGTGTTTGTCCACCTTTTATCAAAAACCACTCTAACGATTTTGTAAAATTTTGTATACTAAAATCTTTAGTTGTCAGAAAATAGTTGTCTGTAAAAATTTGCTAAGTAGCGAAATTTAAGGGTGTACAATAAACATTGCGCGACCAAACAAGAGGCGACAAGTACATCTATAGTAATAATAATAATGTATATAGTATGACTTGCAAGCGGACGTTGATGTATATTATATCCTATATAATGAACATATATACAATATACACATTCATATGTATATGTAGTTAAAGGATCTAATATACTGCATGCAATTAGATTATATAACCTACGTATAAAAAATAAGGAAGTAAAGTAGAAAAACTTAATATTTAATCGACAGTGGACTAAGTTACATTATTCGAATTAACCTATAAATCAATATTCAGTAACATTTAAACACTTGTTTAATAATTTTACTGAAAGTTATTGATTAATCTAACTGAAAGTTAGGTGCAGTTTCAGTATTTTAACTATTTTTCACGAAGTTAATATTTAGTGTTATTAAAACGTTATTACTGTTACCATTTTCAGTGTCACCCAGTTTAGAGCGAGCTTACAGTGTTGAGTGTAACTTATAAAAGTTGGGTTGAGCGTTATCCATTTACTTTTTCAAAAACTGCTTTGAGGTTCATTGTTTGTCTATTTTTTTTAAAAGGATGCCGCCCGTATAACGACCTTCAGAAAACGCAATTTCAACTTTAATTTTTTTTATTTATTTTAAGTCGAAAAGCACATTGAGGCTATTATCGCCTCCCTAAATGTAAGTGTGAGTGTAAAATGTGAAAGTTGTGAGTATAGTGTTGTAAGTGTAAGTGTTTGTTAGAATCGGATACCGCGAGGACAATATTTAGACAATACGTCTAAATCCTCTCAATAGGTGCAGCTAGTCTGCATACCCCTGCGGGGGACCTTTCAACTTCAATAGGCAATCTCATGAAAATACAGTAGAAGAACATCAGGAGCAAGTTGTACAAGTTGTTGACAAACAAGTTGTTGAGCCAGTAGCCGGTAGCTCAAGAGATTTTATCCTTGAAAATGAAGAAAATTCTGGAAGACCGGGCCGAGCAGCAAAGACGACCTGTATAAATATATTAGTTGAAATTATGCATGAAATAAATTATTTCAACTCACAGGATAGCATCGTGTTTTGAATCAGCTGAGGATTGTCAACGACGTCTTGACCATGTGAGAGAGATGCAAGTACTCGGAGAACTGAAGAATCAAATGAACAAAGAGATTTGCGATTGCAACAGATGAAGACATATGTAATTCATCGAGTGGCATGAGAATCACGTTGTGAAAAAGTTATATATTACGAAAAATGCGCCAAAAAGCAGCTCAAAGGCGTGCAGAAGAATCAAAAATAGAAAGAACTCAGCGGCTTAATGATATGCGTGAACAAACATCTCAAAGGCCTACAGAAGAAACAGAATTACAGAGAAGTCAGCGGATTCATAAAACACATGAACAAGTCTTCCTTTGATGTGCGTTCAGTGGGACAACAGCACATACTTCATTCTGAACAAAGTAATTTTTTATACTCTTATACATATAGTGAAATTTTGTATACTAAAGTGTGTTGTTGTCAGAAATCGACTGCGACATGATTTCACTATGTCGTGAAAATTACAAAAATTTCACATGTAATTTCAAAAATACATGTGAAAATTTGCTAAATAGCTACATTCACGCGCGTACACTAAACCCGCAACAATGTACCTTAAAGTATTTTTGAAAAAGTAAGACCTATACCAAGCGAAGTTGGGACATCCGGTGCTATATATATATATATATATATATATATATATATATATATATATATATATATATATATATATAGTATTTATATATATAACAGATTACATATAATAATTTTATATGTAATAATATATCTTTTAATTTCGTTAGGACCTGGGTTGTACAATATAACTTGAATCGTCACAACCACTACCTGAATTATCCACAAAGAGTTTTATTTCATGTCAATTTGTTGAAAATGCGTTCTCAATTATGTTATGTTACTTTAGTTTTCTGAACCACAATTACTTTTAAGGTATTTTTATAAATTTCTTGTTTTGTTTAAATTAAAATAAATACTTGAACCTAGCTTAGATATTATTTACTGTATGTATAGTAAAAGATCAGCTGTTTTATATTAATTCGTAACGATCAGTTTATTTCATTGAACAGCTGGTAGGCTATAATAATTTTCAAGTTACTTTGTTAAATACTAGAGCAATTTTTAACAACAATTATTATAAACGTTTATATTAATTTCGAATGTATTATTAAAGGTTAACGTAACGTGCACTTGTTCTTAAACTAAGGAAAAATGACGAAACCAAAGAAACACAACGTTTTCATATAAAATACACGTGTACTGTTATCGAAAAGGAGAAAGAAAAAGACAGAAATATCGAGACGAAATTCATTTGCTCGTTTCCGTTTCATATTTCCATTTTATTAAAAAGTTACGGGACATGTTTTTTCTGTTCACTCCTCTCGTAAAAGCTAACATTAAAAGCTTTGCTTAAAAAAAATACTACACAGCTTAAAAAATTACCTTCCGAATAGGATAAGGTACAATTAATCAACTTACTGATTGACCGCATGGTCAACACTGGGTAGAGAGGTCACAATGTATGACTTCACATTAGGCTAATTTTAAATCGCTTAAGTGATTTTAATGATATTGATATGTAGCTTCGCATTTACGGTATTCCTAGTTTACCCTAACTCGAAACTATTTCTTAAAATACCTTTTACCTTAAATTTAAATTTAAATTAACTTAAACACCTTAATATACCTTAACATTCTTGTTATGTAATTGATTTTAATCATAGTGTTGACATTGAACTTAAATATAGTACTTAGATACGTAAATAAAATGTTTAAGGCCATTATATTTCTCAAATACCCATTTCCGAAACATAGAGACCGAAAAATTGGTCTAATCTATGTTTTTGTCTAATTTTTATCATATTAATGATTCACAACAAAATTTAGTGATGAAATTAATAGTTATAAAAAAAGTTTATAAAATTAATTTTTCAACCAAAACGCCCTGACGGCGTTTATTTTGATTTTTTTTCAATTTATAGGTCTTTAACCGAAATGTTTCAACCCGTGCATTATATTTTGGCGTTAAATCTATTAACTTAACTAAATCTGTTTTTTATTTAACGAAAATGTCTGTGCAATTTTAAACAGTCATTATGATTTTTAAATATCGTAGTTCTTGTGCACTTCTTCAAAATATAGTGTTTTTTTGTCTGCAAATTAAAGTATAACAGAGTTATATGATAAAAAGTTAAAAACGCAATTTCTTTGCCATTGTAAACAACGCTCGATAGTAACCACCAAGAAAGTATGTTTTTTTATCGGGGAACTACTTTATTAATTATTGCAACTAGCTTAGCTAACAAACAAAAAATAACATTTTGTCTTCCATTTTAAGCAAAACTGTTTTGTTTTTGTTCATAAAAATATTTTGTAAAATAATAGCGACATCTGTTTCGCTGACGTGATGGAAGCGAATTATCAAACAATATTTTTCTATCATAACTTTCTTTTTGGAAAAATCAATTTTACATAATCAGCATTGAAGACCTGCATTATAAACTTTAAAATTACATTAAAAATACAGAAAATGAAATCTATTTTCCGTTAAATTAATTTTCTTAAATTCAATATTTTTTCATTAAAAAATAATGTTTATTAATTTCTGATTACGACGGTGAAATCATACTTTGGTAAAAGTAAAAAAGTGATGTTTTAAAACTGTTGAATAGATTTTACTGGGTTAAAAACTTTGAAATATCTAATTCCTAAATCGAATTTGCTGTCAAGCATTAATCAAATCGAACCAATATTGCAGTCATGAGAGTAATAAAAACACACACTCTCGCACTCTCTCTCTCTCTCTCTCTCTCTCTCTCACACACACACACACACACACACACACATATATATATATATATATATATATATATATATATATATATATATCAGACCTGGGTCTTACTATAATGATGATCCAATAGTTTTTCAGTGGGAATTTGATAATAAAAGACATTTTTAGGTCCGAGTAGACAAAAAAAAAACAAAATAAAACATGTCGATGTCACGGTCATTAAGTTTGAAACAAAATCAAGTTGCTATGGTCAGTTGTCGGAGAAGAAAAGGCTGGTTCATCCTTGTAACATTTATTAAAACATTCAAGTCTACCCAAGTTTAATTAAAGTACCATTTTCCTTGTAAATATTTTCTACGATTATTTTTATGTGGCTTCAGAAGCAGTAATATTGTTCATCCTTGAAAAGAATCCTTAATAAAACCCCTTGCTTTTTTGCGATCTCGTAATTTTCTTTTTGTCCCGAGATTATTAAGAATAATTTACGCTACAAAGATTGTTTTTTTGAAGGACGGACGAGGTTATTAACTTGTATATTTATAACAGATTATGCTTTTTAAGAATTAATTTCTTCTAATTAAAACTTGAAATGCATTGTTTGTAAAACACTCGTAAAAAATTCGTTGTTAGAGAATTTCCTTTAGAAAATCAGTTTTTTGAAGCGCCGTTCACCTCTATTTTTCGTTTTAAAGGGTTCATAAAAATGTTGTGTGTGTGTGTGTGTGTGTGTGTGTATATATATATATATATATACATGTATGTTCATAAAAATATATATGAAAGTTATATATATAATATATAGTCTATATATATATATATATATATATATATATATATATATATATACATGTAAATGTTTTCGCGGTTCAGTTGCTGGTCGCACAATTTTCATTTGAGGGTTTTTTTAACAGAACATATATTATTTAAACGCTACTTCAATATGCGAAGGTCCTGTTACAAAGCTCAAGATTTTCCTAAAGTTTCCTTTACTTTAGCTACGGTTTCCTAAGAAAGCTGTACCATAATAAGACAAGAACCTGTGGACGTAATAAATGCGTAAACAATCAAATTATGGACAATAAAAGCAACAGATTGCTGTGGAGAATGAACGATGTAGACATTGCATTGTTGCTATACTTGGAGGATGAAGAGTTTCAGATGACGAAAACTGTCGTTTGAAGGAAAGTGATGTATTTAAGTCGTGCTACAGAATGGGCGTTTGAAATTCCAAAGATTTTGTTTCAACTTCGACTTTCTGTAATCTTTACTTTTAATATTATGTAAGGCTTCATTATGTTTTTACAAAATCAAGTAAAATTTCAACCTCTTTGCTGATTCATACAATAGCAGTTACACTAATTTTTTATGAAAAGTGTTTTCTTTAAAAAAAAAACGTTCACCAAACTGTTCACTACTGCTATGACGTTCGACAGTGGTATTTGACGGCCAACAATCTCTAGAAAACCAACACCATCTGGCTTGCATAGACAACGTTTTAGTGATATCATCTGCTGTTACATTATGGCCCCTAGGTAGCGCCACCGCTTTCTTAGGAAACCATAGCTTTAGGGCTGAGTTGTGATAGTTTGTGATTGGATTCATGTTGTTACCCGTAGAGCTGAAGATGTTTTTCTCAACCCAAATTTTTCATTTTCCCCTAATTTTCCCTAGATATTTTAGCTTTTGATGTGAATGTCTGTGTGTTGAGTCCCAGCTAATATTCTAAGTTGTTTCCTAGAATTGACGAAATTGGATAGTTTGCCAACTCTTCTGCAGTAGATGAATGAGATTAGTATGAGCTACAGAACTCCTAAACTTCACCTGCTTCTGCCGGAGTGTACTTTCTTTTAGTTTTTTCTAATTCAACATTATTTTCTAATTATTAATTTTATGTTTTAAGTCAGGCACTTGGAGAATGAGTACTAATTCATCTCCTGTCTTGATACTTCGCGTATTGTTTACATATAACTAATAGTTTAAAGAACAGTACACCTAGCAGTACATTCTTAATTGATATACAAAGCGCTTTACGACAGCGCTAGTAAACTTTTCCGCCAATTTAATTGATAACCGTTATTTACGAAAAATGTTATTGGACCAACTTTATTGGAAATTTTATGATTTTTCTCATGAACAGATCAAAATTACGATAGGTCTTGCCGTTCACCCAGTATTACAGGAAACAGTCAGCAACTACTCACGTTATCGTTAAATCAGAGACCGCTATATTAAAACGGAAGTGAATAGAAAAATGTTTACATATATGTCTTTCGTGCCTTATACAAGTTAACTTTCTTATAAAATTTCGAAACGACCAATGCGTTTGATTAATTTCTTACACTCGTCATCATTAAATCAGAGGCCACCATCTTGAAACGGAAGTGAATAAGAAATATCTTACATATACTTTATTGGCTTTATACAACATATATTTGTACCAAATTTCAAAACAATCGATCAATGCTTTTTGCCGAAACTGCGTACACCCTTTATTGAAAATCAGAGGCCACCATTTTGAAACGGAAGAGAAATTTCACACACTTCTTTCGGGCTTTATAAAAGTTACCTCAGTACCAAATCAAAGCAAATGGTCAATTTATTTGATTAAAATTGTGTACAATCGTCATCGTTAAATCACAAGCCGCCATCTTGAAAAAGAAGTAAATGGGTAAAGAAGTTTTTGGGCTTCATACAACGTACTTCGTATCAAATTTCAAAACAATCTGTCAAATTTTTTAACAAAAAATAAACTAAAAAACACATAAACCAAATGCTCGAGTTGAAATAGATATTTCGCTTCGCTCAGTCAACAAATGATGAAAAAAATATCTGCATAATAGGGCTAAATTATATTAGTTTCCCAGCTATAGATAGACAACTACACAGACATACAATCACAAGTTTCTTACTCTCATCTTTTGATAAATTTGGTTAAGTAAATGTTTGCATTGCACAAAAACAACAATGTTATAAGTGAAAAGTAATTTCCATACGTTTTACATTTCACAAGTTCTTAAAATAATAGCTTTGTCGTTCTTTTTCAGTAATTTATTCTGTACTCTGAAGTCAACGTTCGGGACAATATATTTTTTACATCCAAGAAAGACGTTTCAACTCTGTCAACTTTACTAAAGTCACAAACCGCTCAACCATAATTCTGTTATAAAGTTTGCTCAAGTTTCAGCAATTTTATTGTTTACTTTTTTTTTAATTTATACTTCACAATACTTCGCCGGAATATTCAATAACATTGTCTTCAAGTATAACAATTTTCTTTTGCTTGCTGTTGATTAATTTTAATTAACATTTTGTTTAATTCTTGAAAAAATACATTAGCCTCATAGGTGGAGGGTAAACTTTAAAAATATTATTCAAACGGTATTTTTGTTGCATTGCAGAAATAACCTAATCTATATTATATTTTAAGCGATTTTTTTCTATTATGACATGATAAACACCTGTATACATAATTTTTAATAAAATTGAACAAGAGATTTTATTTAAAGAAAGTAAACATTTTTTTAAAATAATAAGTTTTCGTCAGAAAACCTGTCATTTACACTTCCTATTTTTATAATTAGTTCTAGCGAAACTCAATCCAGATTGTTCATAAATAACTTTATACCGACCATTGGATTATAAAATTTGTCATGTTTATTTTCAAATTTTTTAAAAAATTTAATATACTTTTGACTTTTAAAACTTTTGCTGACAATTTGTCAAATTCATATTTAGCGTTAAAATATACTTAAAACTATGTTTTATTTTTTTAATGAATTTGTTAATTTAATCCGTTTGTAAATACTAAAAGTGCCTTGTTACCACACAAACACAGTATATACGTCTCTTATATTAAAAATTCGTATAGACATTTTAATGTATATTAACGTTAGTATCTTATAGAAAAGTCGCATTAATTTCGAATGCATAAACGAAAACAGAAAAAATCTGAATATTTGCCATGACATTTTTCCGAATCAAGATTTTTTTAAACTCATAGTTGTATTTTGGTTCTTAAGAGCCTAATTAATTTGAGCCCATTTTAAATTAATTCATCAAATCGAAGTGAAAACATATTTGTAGTATTTGATCAAATAAGGTCAACTACTAATTACCGTTATTTCAAATTGACCCAGCTGACTCAATGTGAGTCCCAGCTGTTGGTTTTGCAATTAACAAAATGGATGCTGTGCCCATTGTCCGCGACACATGTTCGTGTTTTCACTCTTCCCAGAGGAATTACTGTAATCAGTGCATTGGCTTGGTTACAGTTTTCTCTGAATGAAACGGATTCAATGTAACTTTGTGCACGCTTCAATTATTTACGTACCATATTATATAAATCTATAGGTGGATTTCTCTTAGATTATCCTGATAAAATAAATAATTGGTGTTGCTTCAATTTTTTTTTAAATTATGTATTTTTATAAATAAAGTAGGACTTTCTACCCACGGTAACCTTCTACTGCGAATTCCAATCTGCAAACGCTTCGTGGCATAAATAAATATTTCCCGTTTATTGTCATTTAAATTAGTCATTTAAATTAATCATAAATTTTAATAGGCTATTTTATTTTTGTCTTGAATTTTCCATACAGAAATATACGGACGTCGCATTTGTCAGAGTGTGTGTTTAAGGAATTGAATTTATACAAAAAAACTACATTTATATCACAGGCAGTCCAGTAATTTGTTTGTCTGTAAATATATTTTTATTCATTCATTTCTTCATGACGTCGCTGCACTCCTACTGACAAGAGTCCACCAATTACGCCCCCTCTTAATGAGCCTTATCCAAACCTTTAGAATAAAATCCTTCGAGGAATAGTTGAAGCTCCATCCGTAATAGCGATTTACACGGAGATATCATAGCAAATTTGGTGAAAGAAGAAATAAATGTCAAGAAGAAATAGAAGCCAAATGTGAAATTTTGCTTTGAGACATAAACGTGTCCCAAGGTCACTTTCTAATGAGTTTATGAAGACTGGTAACGTTACAAGCGATTTTCGCCGCCTTGATAGAATCAACCGTGCCACATGATTTGATTCTATAACAATAATATTCCAACACACAAGACGTAGTGTGTTATAATGAATAAACAATCATACTGCTAATTATAACCCTACAAATATGATTTATTTTATTTATATTTAATATTATAAATATTAGGATCCAATAGGATTCGTCAACTTGTATAATTATTTGTTTAAAAATAAAATAAAAAGTATAATTACCGTTAAATATAATAATTTATGAATTTGTATTTAATGTATTAAAACGTATTTAAATTAAATTAAATATAATACCATTACCGTTAAAATAATATTATTAATTAAAGAACAGTTAATTACAATAATAGCTGCAGTTGTTTGTATTACTTCTAGTAAAAAACATAATTAGTTCAATATTACCAATTAAAATACAGTTATTTTGTTTCGTTTTTGTTATATGTACTAAACAGTGGTAATAAATATACCCTTAGTTGAATATAATAATATACAATAAACAGTTGTGTAAAATCAGCTGTTTTGGTGAACATTGCTTATATTCTTCGTATCACAATACAATTCTTCCAAAACATACTTTATAAGAAATAATGATTCAAAAATTATTTTAATAATTAATTTCCTTAATTTCCTTGGCTGTTGCTGGATCTGCTATCGGGAGCCGCTCCTGGTGATGGGGACGCTCGCCAGCCTTGGTTGGAGGGAGCTGGGGAAATAAAATACCCAGGGTGGACAAAAACCAGATAGGGGAAGGTACCTTGAAAACAAACCAAATATGGAAGGTTTGAAGGAAGGAGTTTACGGTGCAGGGAGTCGGATCCCCAGTACCGGCGTCTGACAGGAGTGAGAAAGCGGGCTCCGGGACATCGTCAGCCAGCAACTGCAATACCAAAAATGAAAAAAAAATCCATTTCAGAGAAGTAGCGTTACTCAAAGATCTCCAAGGATATGGTGAAGCTAGGATCAAGCCTTCCTGTCAAAGACAGCGAAGAAATCGGATCCTCATCTCCTATAGAAAGCAATGATTTACCTACTCTGGTTGAGGAAAATAGGGAACTCCGTAAGAAGCTGAGTGAAACTGAGTTACTGTGTAGTGCACTCAGAAAAGAAATCACTGAACTAAAATCACTTGAAAGAAATCAAGTGTAGTTATACTAAAACCAATGACAAGTCAAGATAATTAACAGACAGAATACTTCACTGATGAAGATGAACTGGCACGGGAAACCGATTGGGTGCTCAAGAAATATAAACGATCTGCAAAGAAAAGGAAGTCGAGTGTTCACCTGAAATTGGTCAAACAAAATCTAAAAATACCAGTTAACCAATATAGAACTAAACAAAAGAAACAAAAGAAAAAGGATCGGTATCGCTGCCAATAAATGATAGCAATGGGGAAAACGTGAGTGAAAAACCATCTAAAAAGCATCATACACCTCCATTTATAATTGCTTCTAGAATAGAAACCTTTAGCACTTTGAGGGATCTTATCAATAAAGTAACAAATAATGAATGTAAATATGTCTCTTATAACAATAATGTCTAGAAAATAAATGCTCTGGACAGTGACACATATAGATCAGTTACTTCAGAGCTAACAAATCAAAATATACAGTGGCATTCATATGAAGATAAAACGTGAGACCTATAAAGGTAATATCTAGAGGACTTCACCCATCGTGTGAGGAAAATGATATTATTCAGGAGCTATCCAGAAAAAGCTTTAAGATATTGGAAGCTAACAATATTATCAAAAAAGAAACAATAGAAGATATAAATGGTGAATTCATTACACACAGAAGAGGTTTGCAATTGTTTATGCTTACTTTTCATAACAGGGAAGATATTAACCAAGTTTATGCTATTAAATCAATATTGGGAATAGGGGTAAAGATAGAGGCACTGAGGAGAAATGTAAATCTTATTCCACAGTGCAAGCGATGCCAAGCATTTGGCCATACCCAACGTTATTACCAAAGAGACAAAAATATGTACTTGAAGGTAGATCAAAAACCTAAATGTATTAACTGTAAAGGTGATCACCCTGCAAATTATAGGGATTGTCTGATAGCGAAGGAAAATGAGGAAAGACGAAATAGACAGATCGACAAAAAGATTATGCAAGAGCAGTTTCTGATAAAAAACACAGTGGTGTCTTGGGTAGTGAACAAGCAAAAGTAGATGAAAATAACAAAGATAAAAACACAAAAACATATTCTGAAATTATTAAAAATAGAAGAAAAGATTAAGAGAATTCAATGAAAGATATGTGGACATCTATTATACGACGTTTAGACAGTCAAGATAAATCGACTAAAATTCGAACTGAAACAATAAATATGCTAAACATAAATTCTCAGAAATCAACCTTTTCAAAGAAGAAATGAATTATACTCTCCGTATTGGAAATTGGAATGCAAATGGTTTACTGAAACATATATCCTAATTGGAATTTTTCTTGAAACACCAGAAAATAGACATCTTCCTTATCTCGGAGACTTATTTTACAAAGAATTCTTTTGTTAATATTCGTGGCTTTGTATGCTATCACAGCCCACACCCAGCCAACAAAGCTAGAGGAGGATCAGCTGTATTGATAAAAGAAAATATATTACATTGGGAGGAACATGCTGTTGAAAAAGAAATGATGCAAGTAACAACAGCATACAGTCTAAGATGAAACTGCTTAAAATTTTTGAAATATACTACCCGCCAAGACACTCGCCCTCCAAAGATGACTTTAAAAATCTCTTTAAAACATTGGGTTCATGTTTTGATATTGGAGGAGATTATAATTAAAAACATACGCACTGGGGCTCTAGACTGATCACTACAAAAGATAAAGAGTTATATCATGCAGGACTTGAATATAAATGCACATTTCTTTCCTCTGGATCGCCAACTTACTGGATCTCTGATCCCCAAAAATTGCCTGATTTGATTGATTTATTTGTCGCCAAGGGCATAAATTGTAATTATATTTCTGTTGAAATACTATCTATATTTCTTAACACTATCTACAAAAAAAACTGGGACAAGTTTAGAGCAAAGTTGCAGATGTACTTGGACCTTGAAATTCCACTTGAGACCAAGGAAGAGGAGTTGAATAATTCATTGCTGATTTACAGCAGGCAGCAGAAGAACGTACACCACCTCAAAGTCGAAACATTGGATCGGACATGAGTTACCCAATGGAGATCAGAGAAAGTGGCTCGAAGAAAGTGGCAGCAATCCAGATATCTTGAGGATAAAGTTAGATTTAACCGACTCGGTAACCAACTGAAAAAAACGTATTAAGGAAATTAAAAATGAAGCGTTGTGTAGATTTCTCAGCAATTTAACTGTTGATGAAAATACAGAATATTCACTTTGGAAAGTTGCTAAAAAAATAAAGAGGCCTAAAATTCAAAATCCACCATTAAGGATGGAGAATAGTATGTGAGTCACAAACTCTATGCAGAAAGCAAATTTGTTTGCTGAACATTTAGCCGGTGTTTTTAGTCCTATTTCAAAAAGCATAGATCAGAAAAATATTAGTTCTCCCGATAAAAATGAAAAAAATAAATACAATTCGTGACCCTGAAAGAGCTTGAGAATATGATAAGGTGTAACATATCAGCAAAGAAATCACTAGGATATGATCTTAAAACTGGCCAGATAATTAAAGAGCTCCCAGATACGGCTATTATAAGCCTGCAACATATGATTAATGCCTGCTTTAAGGTGAAATATATACCTCACCATTGGAAAATTGCGGAGGTAATACCGATACTAAAACCAGGAAAGCCCTCTTCTGATGTAACATCATACCGTCCGAAATCATTATTACCAGTCATGTCTAAGATCTTCGAAAAGCAGCTTCTAAGAAGATTCGATCATTCGAAACATGACATCTTCCTCAAATGATGATTCCTTTACATCAGTTTGGGTTTAGACGTAGGCATTCTACTACAGATCAGATTCACCGCATCATCAACATAATTGAAAAAGCTCTTGAAGAGAAGAAAATTTGTTCAGTTGTTTTTCTTGACGTCACCCAGACCTTTGATAATGTTTGGCACGAAGGCCTTGAATATAAACTACACAGGGACCCACCAACTCAGTACTTTGAGTTATTACAATCATATATTAAAGGAAGGTACAGGAGGATAACAGCAGGTGTACCGCAAAGTAGTGTCCTTGGACCTGTGCTCTATTCGTTGTATACACAAGATATTCCAGAGGTTGCTGATTCAATTGTTGCTACATTTGCTGATGACACCGCTATCCTTGCTGTTGATGCTTGTGTTGAAAAGGCCATGAATAAACCACAAATTACAATGGATGGGTTAAGTACCTGGACAATGTGCTGGCGAGTTAAACTGAATGAGACAAAATCAATGCATGTAAACTTTACCAATAAGAAGATTGCCACCCATCCATTGTTTATCAATGCTCGAGCTGTTCCTTACTCCAACAATGCCAAATACTTGGGGATGACCCTGGATACGAAGCTCAAGTGGAAAGTCCATGTAAAGAAAAAGGTTAAAGAGCTTTGAATAGAATATAGAAAACTTTACTGGCTGCTTGGACGTAACTGTGAGCTTTCAGTGCATAATAAAATTTTAATATATAAACAAATATTGAAACCAGATGGATATATGGCTTGCAATTTGGGGTTGTACAAAACCGTCGAATATAAAAATAATCCAAAATTTCCAAAACAAAGTCTTGCGAGGAATAGTCAATGCCCTGTGGTACATTTGTAACAATGATTTACAACGGGACTTAAACATCAGGCTTGTCATAGAGGAAGTTAAAAAATGTGCAACTAGTCCTAATCTACGGCTTCTTAAGCATGAAAATTATGAGATGAAGGCAGTACTTGAAGTGGCCGGCAATGTTCGCCGCCTGAAGTGGACTAAACCTCATGAACTGCTCCATTGATGTGAAAAAAGTTATTAATGTAATAGCTATCCTACAAATGTGATTGTGTTGTAGATGTAAACCATTAGTCGATCTTGTAAAGATTTGTTATGAGTATACCCATAATGCTTTTTTACATTATACCATATAATGTAATTGCTACCGATTAATATTTTAATATTAATGTTTTAATAATTAATATTTTATTAATAATGTACCGATTAATATTTTATCGGTAAAAATAAATAAAAAAATTTATAAAAAAATAATTAATTATATTCAAAAGATTATTTCATACACTAAGTTATTCTTTTTTACTACGACTTCCAACTTTGTTTTGTTAATTACCGTTGTTTAACCTTGAAACTACTTATATATATCTACTTATATATAACTACTTTATATATATATATATATATATCGCTGCCAATAAATGATAGCAATAGGGAAAACGTGAGTTAAAAACCATCTAAAAAGCATCATACACCTCCATTGCTTCTAGAATAGAAACCTTTAGCACTTTGAAGGATCTTTATATATATATATATATATATATATATATATATATATATATATATATATCTTTGAAGGATATATATATATATATATATATATATATATATATATATATCTTATATATATCATATATATATATCAATAAATAAGGTCACACACAGTCACTTCGGGCGAAAACTGCACTAGTCAAAATATCATAAAAATGGTTATTGAAAGTGATTTTGTCCCAGTATTGTGGCCACAGGTACACTAGATATGATTTACTAGTATGCTGTTCTAACCATGTCTTCTTCATCTGATTTGTATTTTGTACTTAATGGAAGATTTACTCTTGCGGTATCAGTTACGTTGTGCTATTTTCTTTATGTTTTTAAAATATTAAATCGTATATACAATCTGAGGTGAAATCCAATTTGTCATTTCATATGTTGTGGGGTTCACACTTGTGGTGTTTGTAAATTTCTAATTCTTCCCATTTTACTCATTTTGTGTCCTTTCTTTATTTTGCACAATTTTTCCTAACCATTTAACATTTTGTTCTTCTTCACGTAAACACTGAATGACTGTTTCTAATAAAATTAAAATAATTTAATCTTAATTAATTATGACAATACAATAATGATATGACGACAAAGGTCAGTATAAAAAATAATAACATTCTGTAACATTGTATTAATGTTATTCTCTTAGTCTATAGACCCTTCTTTCAAACTTTATGTACTTAGTAACAAATATTTTCCAAAATTCACTTACTTGATGTTCAGATCAGCTGAGTTTAATCAATCTTCTTCTTTTCGGCATAAAACGTTATCCGACGTCTTTCAGTTCCTAGCTTCCTTTATTCTCTGTCGTTTCATAGATCTTGATCCAATCCCCTCTATCTCTCCTATCTTCCTTATCAAGTTTGCCTTCCCAACTAAGTCGCGATCTTCCTCTTTTTTTGCCACTATGTGGTTTTCATTTTAAAATCTGTTTGGGAAGTCGATTTTCATCCATCCTCTGGACATGAAAAATCCATCGAAGTTGTTTTGTCTTGATGTCGTCTACAATGATGTGCTTTGTTTGCATCCATGATTTTATGGATTTTTAAATTTTTGGTCT
This sequence comes from Callitettix versicolor, assembly GCA_022606455.1. Lineage (NCBI taxonomy): Eukaryota > Metazoa > Arthropoda > Insecta > Hemiptera > Cercopidae > Callitettix > Callitettix versicolor. Next base: position 32,536,201 of record CM040191.1, read on the forward strand.
TTTCCCGTTTCGACCGACCTGCGGCTCTTCGCTGGAGAGAGTTCATTTCTGTAGCTTCAAGACATTTTTTTTGTGTTTTCTTTCACTAACCATATTTCGCTTCTATATGAGATTATATTTTTTATAATTGTATTATATATTCTATGTTTATTTATTTTCGATATCTGTATATCACATATGATGATGTTTATTATCCTTATCGCTCTTTTTCCCGATGTGTTCCGTTCTTTTATCACACTGTCCAAGAATTCATCACTAAAATTCCTAAATTCTTGTAAGTTGTTTTGTGTATTGTGTTCCAGTAGAAGATACCTGCTCTGTTATCCAATGCGCATGTACTCCGTTTTGTTTATGTTTACCTCGAGTCCCCAAATATCATATTCCTCTATTAATTTCCTCCTTATGTATTCTAGGATCATTTTATTGCCTTATTTTTAATAAATTGACTTGTATTTATGGAAAACAATTTTTATAAATATTAATAACCGAGGCTTTTAAGCGATAACTTACAGATATGTATTTTAATCTGTGAGAAAGCATTTATCCCCCGAGATATTCAAAGACTTGTAAAGATAATTAATCACAGAGTTTGAGTGTTGACGAAATATTTCTTAATTAAAAAACATTAAACAAAATCATTAAAATAAATTTCACTGTCAAGTGCCAACTCTGTGTAATATAAACATTTTAACATAAAATTCAATTCGCATTACAAAATTATTGTACTCAATAAAAATTTCACAGCAATGAAGAAAGTAGAAATTTTAGTGATCGTGAAAAATCGAGCTTTACAATATATTTGTACATCTGTTGTCATGTCTTCTGACTTTAAAAAAGTAGTTTAAGCTTGCATATTTCTGTCTGTGCTGGAGCCCCAGAGGCTTAACTGTTGTCAGCTGTGTTTGTTCATATTTTTAGAATATTTGAAATATTTTCTTCTATTATGAGCGAATTATAATTAATAATGAGAAAAACAAAATCGGTTTTCTCATAATTGGAATTTGATAACATTTTGCTCAAATATAGTCCTTGAAGGATAGTCAAAAATCTTGTTCAGAAGATACCAGATAACGTTCTGGAAAATTAGTCAGATTTTATTCAAATTTTGTCATAGGCCTATATGAACATTCATAACGTCATAAAAAATCTGAAAAAAACTATATTTTTGAGCTTAGAGTGAATCGTAAACCAAAACAAACCACGCCGCGGTATCTTTAAGAAGTGGAAGATAAAACGTTGTGTTAAAATTACCACTAATTTGAACCGCTTGAATGGATTTAGCTGGCTAACAAACTTGTCTTGGAGCAGATTATACTATCAAAGAAACTTCAAATTTCTTTGATTATATCTTTGACGAAATAAATGTGACGGTTCGTTGATGAATGTATTCAATTTTAACCAACTTTGATGATTAATTTGACATGTTGTAATATTTGACAAAGATTTTCAATATACATAGGTTATAACCTCACTAACGTGACTCGTATGTTTGGAAAAAATGACATTTTTCTTTTGAAGCTGTAAAGGCATATATTATTAATATTATTACCATATAATTCCGTAAGAAACAAAATGAATACACATTAAACCAAAACTGCAAACACGAAATATGTGTAAATTTGTTAGTAGAGAAATATAGTTTTCAGTTATACGTATGTGCAGTTTAAAATTGCGGTATCTAATATTTTAAACTATTCGTCTTTTTTTTTTGGTGTTTAACGTCCGACTATTGTGCACACTTGAGCTAATGCAGACGTTTTTAAACTATTCGGTCTTGCCAAATGACTGTTCCTATATTTTATATATTATAAAACTCGCTACGCATGCATAACTTCTTTGCTTAGAACTAAGACCAAATTATAGAGTTTAGAAGAATTAGAAGAGTAAATTCTTTAGACTGGCTCCTAACCGCCTCTTATGCTGCCGCACGAGGTTTTGTTAGTGCCTTGTCTCAAAAATGTTCCCATTTTTATAACTGCAATACTTTTATTATACAAAACTTCTCTTACTGTATACCTTATTTTGCCCTTTGTAGTTGATTGTGAAGTGAGCAAGCTGCTAACATTATTTGTGTTACAAAATAGCCTAACCCCAAAATATACCTAGCTAAAAAAAAAAAAAAAATGTGATCCATGTAATATTTTTTTTACAAATATTTGAACAAGATATAATGTCAAAGTTTTATCAAATATTTAACAAATTGTTGACAAAAGTCTTTGAAAATGTAATACGCCCTAAGCTACATATTACCAAAATATATTTGTTTTCGCTAATCAAATATTCTTTTGCATGAAATTATTAGTTTCCAGAATTTCGTGTTTACCGTATCGATGAGACAGTTCCGTACCGAGTTGATCTTGTTTTGCTGAAACTGAATTGAAGATCAGTGAACCAAAATCAATCTCTCCGCTTTTTTTGTTAATATGCTTGACAAGGCATATATTGTTACAAGGCTTGGCATTGAAGACCTGCACTAGAAATTACAAACTACACTGTGTAACAACCCTAACGTGAATTATACGGTCTGTATCATTGCAATACCAAATTGTGTATTGACATGATAAGAATATCAAGACAGAGTTAAGCATACCACTCCTACGCCAGCTAAGAACTCTTTGATAAGAAATAATGCTTTGCTAATTGGCTTCTCTTGACAAAGGATGAAGTTTATGATTTCCCTCGAGACCGTGTTTATGTTCAGCTTCGTCTATACGGGTTCTAATGTAGCTCTTATACGGCGTATGACGGTGTTAATGTTAATTTCACTTTAATAATAACGATCAATTAAAATATGGGGCGTTATGAAAGTCCGAATTAGTGTCCAAAATATACTTGCTTTTATTAATGTTGTGGATTTTTTTTTTACCTATTATTATATGATAATCAAATAGTATTGGAATTGTAAAATCGATTATGAAGCTTTAATTTCATTTTTTTAAACTTTATAGATTAATTCGTTATTTAATTTTGTCAATTTTTTTGTTTTTAAAGTTTATTAAGACTGGAGATCTGTTTTTACTAAAAAATCTAAACACAATTGTAATATAAAGAAATTGATTACGGAGATTGGTTATGGAGTAAAGAGATTGGTTACGGGGGATTATTAGAAGACAGAATCCCTTTCATTGGTCCAGAACTGCATTAATAATTAGCAAAACCGTCGACAGAAAAGAAAATCAAAAATTGGGTTGACAAAACCACTGGAAAGTAACGTTAAAAGAAAACTCTAATAGTGACCGTATCAACCCAATCACAAATTACGTATCACGAAAAGTTTCTGCTCTAACTAGAGGCAATATTGAGCTTTAAGACTCTTGCCTTAGAGCACTTAAGTGACATATTACAGGCTTAGTTCAAGAAAATCTGAATTGCAGATTGTGCTACCAACACCATTAAATAGTATAATCACCATTATAAAAAGTCCGCTCCAAATAACTAGAGTCTCTGCCACTATGTACGCTGAGAACTGCAAGAATATGGGTAGAGACGGTTGAGAAAATAATCATTACTGTTATCTCTGTAACTGTAGTTGAACACTCTGCTGCAAGATCCCGCCAGCAGCTAGCGCTCACACCTCTCATAAGGGTTATCATTATAGTGCATTTATATCCAATGGCAGCTCACTGAAACAGCAGAACATCTCTGAAGTGCGAAGCATTTGAAAACACTGATGACCTTCCACTCTGAAGGAGTTTCAAACCACAGATGCTGCAAACCTAGCTAAGCAAATTCTAATTCTCATGCAGGACAAACACTGGATAGTCTTAACTGGATAGTCTAGGAACAAGGAAGTGCACAACAAGCATAAAGGCTGCTTGCTCCGAAGGTAACACCAGCTTCCATTATGTTAAAAACAATATTGTAAAAATTCCAGAACTTTTATCGTTGTGGTTTTACAACATGCATTTCTAAACATCACAGATTAGGCGGACCGCAGCAACAAAACGCACAGATTCAAGCCTGTTTTAATTAAATCCTGGCACTTGGAACAAGAGTTCGTTGCTAATTAATTATTTGCTTCCCGGCAGCTGTTGTTAGCCAGCCGTTATTAGTTTTAAATTATTATTGAAAATGTTTTCTTAATAACAATAATGAAAGCAGTTTACATTGTTTTGGTAATTAACAGAATCAAATGTTTAATTACATTTTTTTATGTTTAAAGTTTTATAACTTTTACTAAACATTGCATTTAAACTTTGTGAGAGTAATTAAAGTTTGTAAATAGTTATAATGATTAGTTAGAAATTGTTTTGATATTAAAAATTAAATATTCTTTTTCCAATAGGGAATAGAATATACAAAATTGAAAAATTAAGAATCAAGGTTTAGGTCATGTAAATACACTTGCATGGTTTAATATCTTTTAAAAATGCTATGATTACAATAATTTACACTGAGTTGTAAATATAAAAAGTAACATTTTTTTAAACATGTTATTCTTACAATTTGTGTCATATAAGTGAATTTTGCACTTCCTAAAACAAATGATTTGAAATTCCATGATTTATTGCAGTAGCTACAGAAGAAAAACTAACCAGAGTATTAATGATTAAAATTTTAGGGTATTTTTGGGGAAATTCTAGAGAAATCTATTGAACGGATTTTGAGAAAATATAGTGGTTTTCTATTTTTATGGTTAAGTCCCAATTCAGATTTTTTTCTCAGATAGTAATAATTTTATAAATACTCCATTATTTATACATTGGTCTATTTGTTTATTAGCCGACAAAATAACTAACAGACATATAACCATAAATCACTTTTTAAAGAATGTTTTTTGGAAGTGAGTCATTGGAACGCCAAGACACGGGGCTTTGAAATAACATCCAATGCTGACATAAATAAACATCTTAAGAGTTGTTTATATATATATATATATATATATATATATATATATATATATATATATATAATTTATAAATTTATAAATTTATACCTTATAAACCCTAGTATATAAGATATAAATTTATATATTATTTTTATTATTTTATATTAATTTTATTTATTTAATTTATTTATTTTATTTATGTTAATTTTATTTATTTTCAATGTGATTTAAACATTTAAATTGCTAATGTATGCCAATTTTATGCTGGTGAAAAAAATTTCATTATATATATATATATATATATATATATATATATATATATAGGCCTATACACGCTTGCTCGAGCGTGGGAATAGTTTGAACAAATTTGTTTCCTCCTTAAATCTGCCCAACCGTTTCAAAATGGTGGAAATTTAAAACCGTAACAAAATCATTTCGTTTTAAACTTTTTTAAATGTTATTTTACTATGGTAAACAAACTTTAAATTTGCATAAATGACCATTTTAGATTTTTAAATTCAATTGAAGATTTTTTTAAATATAAATATTACTAATATTAGAATTCAATTTTGTATTTCCAATGTATTGAACATTTAAATCGCTAATGAACGCCTATTTTATGCTGGTAAAAACATATTTTCAAAAGTCTGGGTAAAAACTTATTGTGAGTTTGTTACTTTTTTGATTATTCGTCTCAATTACGTCAGCAAGATAGTTGGGTATGTCTATTATTTTCCCGTTTTCTGTTTTCAATGGTCAATTAGTAAATAGTATTGAACCAAAAAAATCAACACCGTTTGATGTTTTTTTTAAATTTATTTTTCAAATCTCTTGGTAATTTAAAATAAATTATATGCGCTATTATATAAATAATTTTAATATACCTTATATAAGCTACATCCCTGAAAGGAGATGTTTTTAAACTAAAATATTGCAGAATTGAATTTTCACTTTGCTTTTCTGTGTAATTGTGGATGAGCAATGACCTTAACAATCTAAGAAAGATTAGAACTTTGGAATACTTTTTTCACATTTTTTTTACCATTTTCGCCTTTTCTTTACCATTTTTAGCTAAAAAAAAAACAAAAATTACCGCCTTAAAGTTCGATAATATTCTTCCATTACCGAAACTGTAACAACAGACAGATCGGCAAATCCATTACTGTAAACACAACATCATTTATCATTGGATCGAACATCATTTATCAACAAGATTCCAGATTTAACTCGTCCTGTGTTTTGAATATCGAACTGTGCCTTTTGAATATTAAACTTTCATTTGTATTTATTTAGTGCGCCGGTTTCTCTCCGCTCCGCCGCATTAAATCCTCGCTTTAGTTCAAATAAGGCTAAAGTATGTCAAATAATCGTTGCACGCAACTGTCTCGCTACCGTGATAGAAGCAAATTTTAAAAAAGTGTTTTCTTTACCCTTTTTTCAAATTCTGATTTCGCGATCGTATTCAGCATTAAAATCTGAATATATTAGCATTTTAACTTCTATATTACACGGAATATAGGAAAATGAACCCTGACCGCAGTCAATAAGTTTCTTAATATTAACGGATTTTGAAACTTCAAAATGATAATTTATGCAGTTATCAACTCTGATTACGATGGTCAAATCGGATTTTCAAAAAAATTTAATACAAAAAATGTATTTGATTTAAGGAATGAAATGGCCGCCAATTTTTTTTCAGAAAATATTTATTTTTGTTAGCGAATTTCAATTGAGAAAATGAACCATTGGAGCGGAGATCATGGTAAGACCCAAAATCGGGACACCGAATAAGTCTGAAATGAGCACCCCAACCCCTAGATAACTCTTTGATGGATCGTTAAAAGTTTCATGTGTGTATGGGGGTGAGTGTGTGTGTGTGTGTGTGTGTGTGTGTGTGTGTGTGTGTGTGTGTGTGTGTGTGTGTGTGTGTGAGAGAGAGAGAGAGAGAGAGAGAGTGAGTGTGTGTGTGTGTGTGTGTGTGTGTGTGTGTGTGTGTGTTTGCGTGTGTGAGAGAGTGTGTTTGTGTTTGTGTGTGTGTGTGTGTTTTTTTTTTTTGTTAGCGCTCTCAAGTTTGAAATTCTGTCTAATTTCATTCAAACGTCGTAAGAAAATCGACTATGCAAATAGCTTGGAAAATGTGTTATCAGCAAATTTGTTTAACAGTTTCAAAACAGCGGCAACTTCATTGTTTTAAAATTCATAATTTGTTGTCTTAAATGTTTAACTGTAGCAATCAGCGTTAAAAATTACATATATTAACACTTTCAAGTTTCACTATCCGTTAACATTGTAATTTGACAGTTAAGAGTGCTGACTTATTCGATTTAAAAACTGTAATGATGAAATCAGAATTTCAAAAAGGGTAACATAAAGGTATATTTTTGGAAATTCGCTTCTATCACGTCAGCGATACAGATGCGTGCTATGATTACTATTTTTTGCCATTACGGTTTGTATGAAACTATAAATAATTCTTAATTGTTTTCAATTTCAAATTACTTGGTATCTAATTGTGATGGACACTTCATTCCGTGTTGGTTACAAATCTAAAATAGCTTGTTTTAAATGAGACTCAATAATGCACGCATAAAAGAATTTATTCGTAAACGTTTTTTAGTTTTATTTTGTACACTTTTACAAAACTTTCATTCAATAATTTTCTTACCACTGTTTTAGTAAAAGGAGTACGGGCAGATAAACTCATTAACCCACGTAGTAATTCGACAGACACCTAAAAAAATTTAAACTCAAGAACGTGCAAAATCAACAGTTTCGTACTTTTTCTCTTTCTCAAATATTTAACATACAGCCTGTAACGTTTGTTAAGCCACTTGAAATGTTAATTAAAAATATCGCTTGGTCCAGGAATCCACCTAATTCCGCTGTTCTGCTTTTGTGCGCGGAAAGGAATTTGCTGAGTGATTTTGAAGGGCCACTTTAATATTTCTTAATGAAGCTTTCCCAGTGGCTAATTACCAACGACTCATGTGGCGGAAATCGGATTTTAATGAAAGGGTATTGCTTGTTTTTTTATTAAAATTATTTCATTTTTCATTTTAGCCCAGAATGTTTTATATAATTACTCTTATCGTTTACTGAAGGCTGGAATATATCATATAAATAAATATATATATATATATTTATTTATTTATTATATATATATATATATATATATATATATATATATTCTTTTACTTATGTAAAAGTCAATTACATTGAAAAGTGGTGTCACACAAAAACATTGGAATGATTTATACATTCTTTTGATATGCATGAACACTTTTGAAAAATGACCCCATTTTGACTTTATTACACACACGCGCGCGCGTGCGCGCTCGCGCAAACACACACACACACACACACAGGGATATCATTGTATGGCCTTCATATATAGTAAAAATAGCCTATAGCACTATTGCATTAAAACTCAAAAACACCATAAACACCATAATCACCGTAGAAAATTATTAAAATGATTTGAAATATTAGGAATAAAAATAGTTGTTTTGTTCACAGATAGTTTTACACAAATTTCGTAACATCTACATTATATAAAATTCAAAAACATACGTTAATTCATATGAATTACTAGTACAGTAATGCTTTATATTTAGATATTACGATATATTTATTAATTTCTACTTAAGTGATATAAACTACTGAAGTAATTTTGAAAACATTTTGACACAGGAAATAAAGACGGATGAAAATGATCTTTTTCCTTGACAAACAATAAAGAGTCTCCCCGCCAAATGAAATGATATGGATTTATTGATGAAAACTTAAAACTGGAGGAATTAGAAGATGGATACTGCTGTATCCAGAATGGTTTCAACATTTTTTGACTATGACAATTTTAGCAAGGGAAATTTTATTTTAAATTTTAGCCCATAAGAACTGACTGGTTCTTAACAAAAACAAAAACGTTAATTGATCGAATACACTGTTCAAAAGCACTGTGCTAACTGCGCTGTACAATTAACATCAATTAACAAACTAACGTAACAAGAGGAAAACAGTAAATTTATTTCAAATAGTCTACAGTGTTCAGTGCTGTTCATTGCTTACTAATTAAAGCAAAACAAAAACTGTTTTCAAGGAATTACTTTATTATCTGTTGACATTTCACAATCTGAACTATGTCAGGATAAAACAATAGGGAAGTCTTTTGTGTATTCTTAGGTTACAATAATAATGTTGTATAACACACATTATAAAAGAGAACGTGTACCTGTTTATTGTCATTTATAAATCAAAACGTCTGGGCCGATTTAAATAATTGTTTTGATATTTTAATCTCTTTTTACCAAGAACAATATATATATATAATATATATATATATATATATATATATATATACATGATTAAAAGTTAATTTTTAGGTTTACTATTACACTGAAATATTATATACAAGACCTTTTTGGATTTTTGTTCTCCTTTTCCATATTACTGAGATGCACAGTTAAGACGTTTTAGAGGAATTAAGGTCAGTAATTCCCCTAATTGGTGACTTCCCAATTCGTTATTGAAGTGCTTGCAGATTCTTGGGCTGCTAATTCCCTATCAATTTTTATTTGTCTTGATTTTGTATTGTAAGTTGTTATCCATTTTAAAAATCCTTTTTGGGCAAATTTTTGTTGTATGGTGAGAAAGCTTCTGTTTTATATTCTTACTCATATTATTTCCATCCATTAGGTCCAGCCATATTGAGCTCTCGCATGCATGAATAAGGCTAAAAATACGAGGCTCGCACATTGGTTATCACAGTGCTGCGTTTGATATTCCATTAGTGTGTGTGTGTGTGTGTGTGTGTGTGTGTTTTAGTTGAATTGACTGAGATTAATATGAACTAGAGGAACAGTGGAAACGCTAACCCCATCAGCTGCCCCCACCGGAATATAGAAAGTAAAACGTATGAGAAAATTTCGATTTTAAAATTTAGTTAAATAAGTTATCCAAATTTAGATTTCTTTGCATATTACTCTATATAAATACAGGGTAATATTTGTTTCTCTATAAGGATATAAATTGTATAATATTTCTGCATATTTTAGTTTAGTTTATTATATATATATATATATATATATATATATATATATATATATATATATATATATATATATATGTAGGCTACATAAGGCGAAAAGCACATTAAGGCTATTATCGCCTCCCTAAATGTAAGTGTGAATGTAAAGTGTTAAAGTCGTAAGTGCAGTGTTGCAAGTGTAAGTGTGAATTAGACTCGAGTACCGCGAGGGACGTCTAAATCCTCTCAATAGGTGCAGCTAGTCTGCACCCCCCTGCGGGGCTATTTTAGTTTAAAGAACGGCATTATGTTCTCCTGCATAAGTTGATGTGACTTCGCCTACTCTACTAGTTGAAGGCGTAATTCTCTTTTTTACAATTAAATATTGAAAAAATTATTTAAATTACAGTAACAGTTGTTTAAAAATTTCCTTTTCTTAAATTAAAATGTGTTTTATGCTTATATGTGGAATGTGTGCATATTCTGTTTATTCTAGTGTGTGATGTATGTATGTATAACATTGTATATTACAATATTTTTTAATTATATTATAATTTTAAATTAAGAGTATGTATGTATAAGGTATGAAAGTATATATGTATGTATAGGCATATCTATTGTGTAATGTTTGTATGAAGTGTAAGTATTAGTATAACAAGTAATTTGCGTATCTGTGTAAGTGAATGTATTTTCTGTTAATACTTTCATTTAAGATGCAGAATTAATTACTTTTCATTGCATTAAGCGAGCTTGTGTGTTGTTTTTTTTTTTAAGTGAAAACTTCTTTAGCTCTTGGGTGGGTAAAAAGCATTGAGCTGGCGTCACGCTAAATCTGTATACGGTGAGTCATATCTATTCTTTACAGCTGCGCACTCCGAGAGTCGGAGAGTGCAATATTTGTATTAGTGTGTATGTGAATTATGAAAGTATAAACAGCAGAAAACTCATGTGTTGCGTAACGCTATACCGCTATACATATATACGTATATACATGTGCGGGTTATTAGTATCAAAGCACGTTGGTGGAAATACACGCAACACGTTACAATATGCGCAGATCTTTTGTTTATTTATTTAGTAATTATAGTGAAGAACCTAATTATAGTTGAAATTAATGACAATATTAATTCATAAACTCAAATATCAATGACATTGGTAATAATGATGATGTAACTAATGAAAATAATGCTGAAAATTAAGTTCATAAAAATCCATGTAAATACTATGTTTTATGCATATTCATTATGTTATTATGCGAAATAAGTTGTATTTGTTTGTTTTGCGATTGCGCAGTCCATCAAGTGTTTTTGTAATTAAATAAATATGAAAATGTGTCCAAAAAAATGTGTATAAATAAAAAATTTTAATTTTTATACAATTTATTATTACTTTTAAGTATAAGTTTTATTTTTTATATTAGTTTTTTGCCTAAGTTTTCATGTAATTTGTATCTTATTGGTGAATAAAAATTCTAAATTCTATTTTTAATGTCGGTAAAGCGCGTATTAAATATATAAAAAATTTTAATTTACATAATATATTTTTCAAATGAGATAATATGTTGAAACCAAATTTACTTGAAAGAGGTACCCGTATATACATAGTCTACTTATCTACCTTCTCCGAAATTAAAAATTTCTTTTCTTCTGTCCAAGAATATAGCGTACACAATTTTATCTTAAAAGTATTTTCTTAAACTTTTCTGAAAGTT
>CM040191.1:32550265-32562765 GCA_022606455.1 Callitettix versicolor
TTGCTGTAAGGCACGGCGCATTGTCGTGATGCAAAGCCTAGTCGTTCTTGATGTTTAGTCTCACGTGTAAGACCCTTTTTTGAAGTTTTCCAAGAACCTTTCTTTTAAAGTGTTGATTGACTGTTTGGTCTTGAGGCTTAAACGTTTTGTAGACGATCCCTAGCTATTTTAAAAGCAAATCAGCATGGATTCTTTTTTTTAGCCTTGCAGAGCTTGTAGTGTGCCATTCCATGCACTGGCACTTGGTTTCCTGGTCGTATTGGAACACTCAAGATTCGTCACCACTAACGAATGTTTCAGAAAGTGGGAACCACTTTCAATCGTTCCAAAACGTCAAGGCACTTTTGCACCTTTCCTGATAATCTTTTAGTCATGCGAAAGGTTTTTTTGGAAACCTTTTTTCACAGATTTTGCTCACCCCCAGTTCTTTGGTCAAAATTTAATGAACTGCGGTGTGAATCAAATTTAATTCTTTCCTGGTCATTTTGACTGTTACCGACAAGATCCCGAGTTCTGTCGACATTTTCATCAGTTCATGAAGAAGAAGGTCTTCCGTTACATGGTTCATTATGTACAGCTTACAAAAGTGGTCTAAATAACAGGCTCATTTCTTATTGCAATCCTGGTTCTGGATATTACAAAGACAGCCGCTCCATTGAATTTCCCTAAATATAGTCTCGAGTAATAATTTTGCCTAAATATAGCCCGTTTGTGAAATTTTATTGAAATTTGGCAAATTAATTTTGTTTCCAAATGTGTAAACACATCGTCGTATACACATGTGGGCAAGCACGCGCACACACCCAGACGGACCAGCCACTGCTTTGTCCAGAGCTTCTCTGGTATAGAGTATTTCCAAAACCTTACAATCACTTTTATACTATTTGTACATTTTTTTTACAATTTATACAATCAAAAAGAAATGGTTGCTGTATCATAATAAATAATTTAAGAAAATAAATCAACTATACGATAATAAAATGAACGTTTAACAATCAGAAGTATTTTCATTACTTTTATTAGACAGTTGTTTTTTTGTTCCGATAATTTTAATTAAAGCGCACAAAAACCATCGTGCTTACTACAATTTCTCGATTGAACAATATAAACGTTCGCCACTGGACGGCACTAATTAAAATGAATAGTTCTTTGTGCCACACTGTTTGAAGGTATTTAAAGTCGGTTTAATTAAAAATGGTTTTTTTTATTCAGTAATTAAAGTATGACGTTATTCAGGATTGCGAAATGTATGCTTTCTGTACATTTACATACATCTAGCAATTAGTGAGTAGTCGTTATGAGAGGCGATATAGGGGCATTATATTAAAAACATTATACTGACTTCCTGTTAAATATTTTTTTTAATCTTGCCTTTAAACTCCTGTATACCAACTTTTTTAAGTGAAAACGTCTTTAGATAGACTTATCACTTTTTCTTCTTCTTCTTTCTTTCTTTCAAAGTCCACTTACAGTCAGAGTGGACTTTGGCTTCCCGTACAATTCTGTTTCATGCATTCCGATCCAGCGCTAGCTGCTTCCATTCCATTATTCCAATCCTCCTCCAGGTCATCCAGCCATCGGTCTCCTTGGGCGTCCTTTCCTTCTTTTCTCCGACAATTTTTCTCCCATTTTCTTTGTCATCCTACCACCTTCCATCCTCTTACACATGACCGAACCAGCAGATTCTTCGTTCTTTTATGAAGAGCAATATGGCCTCATTATCAAATTGTCGCGTTCCTGATTATCTCTAATGCGCTATACACCCTGGATGTAAACCGGCCCAAAAACACGCCTTAGAATCTTCCTTTCAAACACCCCCAGCACGTGTCGAACAGTTACTTTAACTGTCCAGGTTTCTGCATCATAGCAAACTTCAGATCTTACAAGCTATTTATAAAGCTTTATTTTGCTAGCTCTAGAGAGATGTGTCGATCTGAAAAGGTTTGCAAGACCGATACGTTTTATTCCCTGCCATGTGACTATTTCCCGATCTCTTCACCCACCTTCTTTTCGCAATTTATATTTACTGCATTATCAATTTTATTTTACTCCATCACTAATTTATATTTACTGCATAATGTATGAATCTATATTTACTGCATTATCAATTTTATTTTACTCCATCACCAATTTATATTTACTGCACAATGTATGAATCTATACTTACTGCATTATCAATTTTATTTTACTCCATCACCAATTTATATTTACTGCATAATGTATGAATCTATATTTACTGCATTATCAATTTTATTTTACTCCATCACCAATTTATATTTACTGCACATGTATGAATCTATACTTACTGCATTATCAATTTTATTTTACTCCATCACCAATTTATATTTACTGCATAATGTATGAATCTATATTTACTGCATTATCAATTTTATTTTACTCCATCACCAATTTATATTTACTGCACAATGTATGAATCTATACTTACTGCATTATCAATTTTATTTTACTCCATTACCAATTGGTATATTTACTCCATTACTACTTTTTCTATAACTCACAAAATAGAGATTCGTGATAGCATGCGAGCTTGTAAACAAATCACACTATATTATTATTCTTTAAGTTAATTTAAATATAGCAGTGAGCTGATTTCTTTCTAGTGCATTCGTGGCTCAGTGCTGATTTCTGGTTATGAACCTAAGCGACGAGAATTCAAATCCGCAATGACATTCACATTGTTTACATTTAATATTTATTTATTTAAAATTGTATATATGTAGTGAATAATATATATTTAAATTATAATTAACACTTCTTAAAGTAATAATCTTTTTCCGTTGTTATTTTGTTCTCTCTAATAAAAAAAGAAATTTTTTTATACTTTAAGTATTTCTGAAACGCGTAAAAAAATATAAAATATTTCAAGCTTGGAAAGGTAGATGTAAGTTTTTAACAAAATATAATTAAAACCATTATACTACATAATGATTCCATCTAGAGCGAAAATTCTAGATCGTTTACAGTTAAATATAATTAGGAACATTGCATATCAGTAGTTCCAAGTACATTAGAACACGCAATACAGAGGGCGCTCAACGACAGCGCTCATAACTTTTTCACCAATTTAACCTATAACCGTAATATTTACGAAAAATGTTACTGTAACAATTTCATTACAAATTCTATGCTCTTTCTCCATGAAATGGACAAAATTTATGATAGGTTTTGCCGTTAAACTAGTATTACAGGAAATAACCAGCAACTACACTCTCAACATTGAATCAGAGCCCGCCATCTTGAAATGGAACTGAATGTTCAAAAATCTTACACATGCGTCATTTGTACCTTATGCATGTGGTGGGTTTTATGGACTTCGTATTCAATGTCCAGGCAATCGGTTTATATATTTGGCTAAAACTGCATACGCTTGTTATTGTAACTCAGAGGCCGCCATCTTGAAACGTAAGTGAATGGAGAAAAGTCTTACACTTACATCTTTCGGGGTTTATACAGGAAACAGGACTTAAAAGTAAAACTGAAATCATAATTTAATTTGTATTTAATAGAGAATATGCTTTGTCTCTTGTAAGTTTTTGTAAATGTTTTTTAGATATTCAACATTAGACAATTCATACAGTTTTTCGTAAGATTTTTTTTAATTATTGACCGAAAGAAGCAAGGTTTCCGTTTTAACTAGACTTTCTTGTTTATTTGATTCGATTGATTGTTACGCAGTTTTGATCAAACGCATTGAACGATTGTTTTGAAATTTTGTATGAGGTTACCTTGTACATAACCCTAGCAATGTATGTGTAAGATTTTTCCCATTCACTTCCGTTTCAAGAAAGCGGCTTCTGATTTAACGATGATGAATGTATGGCAGTTTTGACCAAACGTACTGACCGATTTTTTTCGAAATTGGGTACGAAGATACCTTGTACAAAGCCCAAACTAGGAATGTATAATTTTTTTCCCATTCTCTTCTATTTCAAGATGGCAGCCTTTAATTTAACGAGGTCGAGTGTAGTTGCTTGTTGTTTTCTGTAATATAGTCTGAACGGCAAGACCTATGATGATTTTGATCATTTCGTGCAGAAATAGTATAAAATTCTCAATAAAGTTGATTCAGTAACATTTTTCCTAAATATTACTGTTACCTATTAAATTGGCGTGTTACCTGAAAAGGTCAAGATCGTGTCGTAGTGCGATGTATTAATTAAAAATATACAGTACTAAAATTCCTAATGTTTTTTGAACTACTAGTACAATCTTATTTTAACTCGTTTAATTTAGAATTTCTTTTAAATTACATCGAATCAAGTAAACCGTTTGTTAAATAAATAGCGGTACCCGAGCGGATTTTTCCGTGGAAAAATTTAATAAGCATATGTAACAGCATGAGGTAATACGTTACAAAAGGTTCTCTTTTTCTTTCTAAATCAAAATAGTTTTTAAAAAGTGTAAAATAACGTAGTGTAATTTTTAGTTTAGTATTTAATTTTTAAAATCTAATTAATATTTATAAATCGCGCTTCGAGGTGTTGTCCGACCTTATTCTGTTCCATCTACGTTAAAAATTGCAGGAACTTCAATTGAACGTACATTGCACGCACGCTCACATGAACGCACAAACATACTTAAAAAACATGTTAAAATATGTTAAAAAACACAATGAAACATATTGTGTAAATATTTCATTGCAAAATATCGAATATTTAACTATAGAATAAATATTCCATATTTATACAGATTGATAGTATAACATTTTTAAAATTAGTAAATGTTTATACTAATGTAACATATAGGTTTACATCTTTTATTAATATAAATATCATTTCAACTCGACTCTGTGAAGTTTCTGCATAAACGATACAAATATCAATATAAATTTACGTTGCATCCCTCGATGTTTATTTTACGCTGCAAACTTTTATTTTCGTGTCTATTTTACATTACATGTCTGACATTTTTACGCCAAGAACGTAAAACAAGTGGTGGATATGTTTACTATATCGACGTGTTCTGTTTACATTTTCTTAAGAACGTCGTGTTTTCCAGGAAATAATTTATTGTCTCCCATGAGGACGCTTTTTATTTGTGTTTAACAGTTCGTGTTTCGTAATAATTTTATAGACATTAAAGGTCTAATTAATCATTCAAACCAGTAACTAAAATTCTATTTCAATACAGGTAAAAGTTTATTTAAAATATAAATTCAATCAGGAATGTAGGACACAATTTTCGAACCTAATGAGATATGCTCGAGGTAGGATAAGATTTATGCAGACAAAATATTCCTTTTATTTACATAAGAATTGCTTGAAAAGTAATGCATCCCTGCAGAGGCTGGAATTACTAGCAAAATTTCATTGCAGAATAAGCAATTACAGCAGCCGTCATAGTAAGACTCAGACCAATTTTTTTACTACAAATAACAGTCACTTTTTTAAAATTCCTTTTAGTTCAGATTTAAGATTTCAATCGAACACTATTTTACACTGGATTGTCCCCGCAGAGGGTGCAGACTAGCTGAACCTACCGAGATGATTTAGACGTCCTTCGCAATACCCGAGTCTAATACACACTTACACTTGCAACACACACTTACGACTTTAACACTTTACTCTCACACTTACATTTAGAGAGGTGATAATAGACTCAGTGTGGTTTTTGCCTTAAAATAAAAACCAAAAAAAATACACTGGGTTGTGCTAAAGACATCTGGTTTTCGCTGTTCTTCTTCTATCAAAACCTATAAAAGTAGTGGTCACTCGATGGATATAAGACTTTTAAGCGGCCCTGAAATTTGATGCATATTTTATGAATATTTATAAATTGTTAAACGCACAAAAAATTTCATTTTTATATCTATATAAGGTGTCATGAGTTTAGTTTCCCTAGCTTCAACTATTACAGAATGAATATAGTGTAAACATACTTTTGCCTAATCCTGTATAATGTATAACCTACAAATTTAATATTACTAGAGTGAAATATTTGTATGTATGTATATACGTATGTAACATATGTAACACTGAAACGGCACTAACGATTTTGATAAAATATTGTAATATACCATATTCGAGTTCAAAAAATCAATCTGGTCTCAACTTTGGAAAAATTTGTTTTAGTTAGTAAAACACGTTCACCACAGGCCGTCAGAATATCTTCTTAAAAATGTAATGATAATAATAAAACCAATGCGAATGAAGTCTGTTCGATCAGCACAGTAAAGCTTTAGTACTGATATTTAACTATTGTTTATGTTTAATCAGTTTATGTAAATTTGTCAAATTCGAATTGTTAAAGAATTTTTTTTTATTTAAATAAGATAATGGTTGTCAAAGTATACATATCGTGCAAAGAAATAAAAGCAGGAAATCTATGTGTGTATAAATGTCCTTTTTTTAACAGAAACCTCAAAAATAAACTATCTTGTTTAGTTCATATAAAATTCCAACAGAGCGAAGCTCCGATTACCAGGTGCTTTGTATTTTTAAAACATTGATAGAAGGTTTGAACAATGTTTTTACATGTTTGACGATAAACACAAGCGTAATATTTCAGCTGCAAGATGTTGGATGTGTACTGTACAAACATCACACTTGCAAGTTATTTTCAAGACAAATGTTTGCGTTTAAGAAAAATCGAACTTGGAAATGCGATCGACTTAGCAAACCTGGATGATAGGTAAATGGAATATGCTTAAGGAACATCCATCTTTCTTATATTATTTTATGATTTTATAGGCAATAAAATAGGTTGGGTGAGTTATACGAAGGTGAATAAAATCGAGTTCAGTTATACTTTTTGTATTTAGTGGTGTATGCATTTTTTTATAAATCATAAAAGAAAGAAAACTACAGAAGGGAAATTTATCAAAGTGTAGGCATATTTAAAATGTTTTACAATAATATTTTAGATTAAATTGGATGTTATCGTTTTACTGGGTTTGCTGGCTTATTACACCGCGATTAAAGGATCATTCTCTTTAGTTAAATAGAATGGTTCCCTAACAGTGAGTTTAATCAGCAGAACGTCTTTGGTGTCCTTTTCCAGAACGTCAAATTGTCCACTTTTCCATTGAAAATTTTAGAATAAAGACGAAATCTGAGGAACCAATGGAAATTAAAAGTTATTACTAAAAATCGATAAACATAATTTTTGTATTCATATTTTTTGTTTCGTGTTTTACGATGGTGGTTTTTATGAGTATTACTTACCCTTAAATGTTTAGTTAGTCAGCGGATTTAGGCAATATTCACGCATCATTCATTCCATTGACCGCAGGATAGATAAAGGAGTGATTGAGTGTATGTGAAAAGCGAAATGAACTGGACGAAGGTCGTCCAACAATGACATATGGTAGGACAGAGACATGGAGAGTCTAATGTTCACTTTCAGTGGGTGTAAACTTTCGATAATCACAGTGTGCAGCTGTATCGTTAATGTATTGAAACAAATCCCCAAATATCGATAACATCATTTAAACACTTACTGTAGTAAAATATTGTATTATTATAGATATTGCAAAAACATAACACAAACTTCAATCAGTGAAGCAAATTTTAAATAAAAAAAGTTAACCATTTCAAAAAAAATAAAATAACATCTGACGTATTCGTTATAACTTATACTTTTTTATATCCTAATCTCGCCATCATAATCAGCAATATTTAAACTTTCAAATTACAATGTAAAATATACAGTGAACATTGAACACTACCAATTACAATTTTTTTAATTTTAACTGATTTTTAAAATTTTTTAAATTTTTTAAATAAAACTGCCATTTTATGCACTTTTTAATGCAGACTACGATTAACAAATAAGATTTTTTTTAATTAAGACAAAAAAGTTATTAATGTTTTAAAAATTATAAATGGCTATAATTTTTAAACCATTGAACGGATTTTGCTGGGTAATGATCTTGTCCAGCTATTAATAAAATTGATATTTATGCCAACTTTGAATCAAATCGGACAAAAATTTCGAACGTGAGAGTGCTAAGACATTTGTGTGTGTGTGTGTGTGTGTGTGTGTGTATATATATATATATATATATATATATATATATATATATATAATGTGAATGTGTTAAATATAACTGGTATGTCGAAGAGAAATTAACACCATAGGAAGAAACTTCCTTTACTCCAAATTATAGTCTATTTTTACCAGCTTTAGTACTGAGAAGCGCCCCACTAAAGCAGTTAAAAACAGACTATATATAATGTGCAGTATAAAACATTCTTGAATGATTTATTAAGTAGCACCAACAAAACTAGTCTTATAAGTGGTATAGTTGATGACTTTTAACAGACTCGCGACCTTGTGCTAGCCAAACTTGTACACAAACATCGGTTTGTATAATCATAATCATAAGAGGAGGTTTTCAAAAAATAAAAGTGCGCTCCAATAATTAAAAATGTCTTGTTACCGACAGATAGGCTACTTTAATAACCGTTTGTTATACTGAACAAAATTCAATGAAGTAGCGATAAAAAAATGTCAATGTTTTTAAGTGCATGGATTTCCCCCGCGTACCTTGCCTTGTTTTCAAACTCAGCGAGCAAGGTCACTGTATTACTTTATACTGTAGTTTAAGAACCAAAGTTGAAGCACTATTTTGAACTGCTGACCCGATTCACAGCGAATAAAAGTAATTCCGCTTACTTGGCGTCCAATGGTAATGAAGCCTGTTCAATCACTAATCACTCATTGGTTTTCTTTCATACTCTGGATAACAAATTAAACACTCGTCATTCTGTTGAAGTTTTCAACGACGTCTTGATTACAGTTATGTCCTTTCAGTAAATCGAAATTTTAGGATTGTAGGCTAAAACTTGTAGCATGTATATTTTACATTTTTTTCTTAACGTCCATTCTTTATTCCAGAATGAGGACAAAGAAACAGAGCAACGGGAGTAACTGCGTCTTTAACCCACAATATTAAGGTGCGCAGTTCAGAGGTACGTTTATAGTGACAGCGTATAAACAATAAGTTCGAAAAAATGTATATGTCTTATTTTAACAGTTTTATCATGTTAAAACTTGCAAAAAATACATAGATTTTGTTTTCAAAAACTAAGGACAAAACCTAATATAAAACTTTATTTATAAAAAGTACAATTAACAATTAAATAAATGGTACAAAAACATTCGCACATTCGATTATTTTTCAGCGGTGTTATGCACATGCGTGAGCATGATTTTTTAATGACATTTTATATAAACTAAAATTATAAAATATGGAACATTTTATTACTCTATCTGTGCGTAAAGCTTCAAACTTTAAGTTTATATAACTTCTCGTACGCCTAGCGCCTACCTTCTTCTATCCTTACCTTGTCGTTTTATTCTTCCAATCGTAAATCATCCAAGACATGCTTTCTGCTGTTTATATTATGTCATATTTTTTCCTTCTTCTCCGGATTTTAAAACACACTTTTTCGGTTAAAGTACTATCTTCCATTCTAACACTTTCACTCAGCATCTTTGGCTTAATAATTTTAATCCTCATTAATAAAATTATTAATTGTTTTATTTCCTCTTTTTCTCGAACTTTCATTTTTTTCCTACAGCTTAAAAATCATCAATTCGTTCCTAAAGAAACTAGCAGGCATCAAGTTTTGGTTCCATGCAATGTTTCAATTATCCTCTGTTCATTCTATCTATATTGAAATAACTGTCTATGTTCCAAAGAATTTGTATATTCAGTCAGTCGTAAAATTCAACTATGCACATTATTTACCACTAGTTGGTTCTAGTTTAAACACAAATTGTAGCAAAATATAGTTTTTTTCAGAAAGCTATTTTGATTTGTACATAAAAATCAATCATAAACGAAACTGAGTGATTAGAAAATATTTCTAAATTTTGTATCCAGAATAACAGTGTGTTCGATTGATACGAGTAACGTAAATAATGTAAATGTAGTTACTCTACAAAGCGAAAATACTAGTTTACAGTGATTGAGTTTTGCTAGTTTATCAAACAAGCAAATAGGTTCTATTTACATCTGCGGTGATATTTGATTTCTGTTTGTGCATTTTTAGCTAGTTTTCAATTGAAAATGAACTATTACAGTGCCATCGTGGTACAACTTAGACTCACAACCATCAAATGAGTGCTAACCTCACTTTTGAGATGTCGTTAAAAATGTTATATATAAAGTTTGAGTATTAACATGCACACATTTGTAATTTTAGTCCAGTTTGATTCAAACTTGGTAAAAAACTATTTTAATAGCTTTGAAAAGTTTGATGCCTAATGAAATCCGTTCTACAGTTTCAAACGGCGGCCAGTTCAAGTCTTCAAAATATCCATTTTTTTCTAAATGATTTTAAAAATTTGATTTCACCATCATAATCAGTATTAAAAAGTGCATAAATTTAAAATTTTAAATTTTTATATAAGAATGAATATGATGGCATAATTTCAAAATAAATTTTAATGCTGATTATGATGGTGGGATCATAATTTAAAAAAGGTTTTGTTTGCTATATTTCAAACGTAAAAGTTTTAAATAATTTTGAAAAACGTACTAACTTAAGACAACTTCAAATTTCTCAAAACCGGTAAAAACTTTTTTGGTCAAATTAAACCCAAATGTAATCCTATATTCTGAAGCCTCTCTATAGTTGAAATTCCCTCAATATCAAAAAAATAAAGAACGAAAAAGAAAAACATAAAATATAGAATAGGTTTCTTCTATCATAGCTCAAACTGTTAATATCTTTTTTGTTTGGAATTAGTTCCAGTTTTAAGATATAAAAAATGTTGTTTAACACTTTTAACGAAGTCTGGTTTGCTCATTTTGCGAAAACTGGCCTTTTAGATTTCGTCAAATTTCCGTTCTTCACTATCCTAGAGGATTTAAACATTTTTTCTGTAGATAGACTTTTTTACCAATATATTTTAAAATTGTTCAGTTTTTAAATTGTACATTCACTAATGGCTCCTAAAGGGAATTTTTCTGATAGCCTGAGACAGCCTAATAGACTATCCTTAAATAGACTATCCTTAAATTGGCTTAAGAGATGCTGTAGGACTCCGATTGGGATTGCATAGTTTTTAGTAATTACCGAAATTACGTTAATATTTAATTATTTTATTTATAATTTCATAATTATGTATCTCTTCACAGTTGCAAGTTTCCAAAAAAATGTTTGAACAATATCATGAACAAAAAGGAAAGAAATCAAAAACAAATCATTTGCCAACTCTGACCCCAGATAATATGCAAGTTGAAACAAATATGTAGTTTAAACAAAATAAGAAATAATATAAAGAAAATACTCGCATAAAACGGCTGTTATTCAAAATACAAATATTTAGGTCCACTGATTATTACCATTCATTTCTTTTGGAAATTTTAGCCTTTTATAACCCTTCCTAAGGGTTTCATTAAAAAAATGTTTTTTTCCATAAAACAATTCCATCAAAAATTATATATACATATATATATATATATATATATATATATATATATATATATATTTATTTATTTATTTTTTATTTATATATATATATATATATATATATATATATATATATATATATATGTATATATATATAATTTATACACACACACACATAATATCACAACACACACACACACACACACACACATCACATCACAACACACACATACAAACATACACACACACACACACACACACACACACACACACACACACACACACACACACACACACACACACACACACACACACACACACACACACACACACACACACACACACACACACACACACATTACATCATATCACATCACAACAGACACACATCACATCACAACACACATCACATCACAAAACACACACACACACACACACACACACACACACACACACTCACCGGTTGACCAAGGTAAACCTAAATCGAGTCAACCTCAACACAGGTTATCCGAGACGCATTCAGAATAGCAAATTCCTCTTTAAAAAATTAGGGAAATAAATAAAATATACAGGAATGTGCGAGTGAAATCACAGGGGCTAGCAAAGAAGTAAACGCTTGACCTTGAGTAGCTTTCCTCAGCCTAAATATTGAAACACTGCCAGCATTCACATCCCACAACACTTACATCCGCATTTCTGCAGCTGTCAATACAGAAGTGCGGATCGTGTTTAAGTTTAGATTGCGCTAAAATTTGTTGAACAATGGAGCGAATCAACACCGCCTGACGTCCTTCTAATGAAAATATGGCAAGACATCGAGGCTCCAAATAGTTACGGGCAGTAAGAAACAAACGAAGATTACTAGTTTTAATGAATAGTTAATATCCTATAATTTATGTGAAGTCTTAAGTACAGTATGAAGTTTATTGATGTAAGTCTAAAAATATATATTCAACTTTAATAAAAAAAAATGTTCTTAACGGCCAAATTTTTTGCCAGTTAGATTAATGAGGACGAGGAATCAGCAACCGGAGTAAATGTGGCTAAAACTAAGAAACTTATGGTGCGCAGTTCAGAAACGCAACATAGTGACCGGTGCTTTTGCCACATCGACAA
>CM040191.1:32567765-32595265 GCA_022606455.1 Callitettix versicolor
TATTATTATTATTACTATTACTATTACTATTACTATTACTATTACTATTACTATTACTATTACTATTACTATTACTATTACTAATACTATTACTACTAATATTACTATTACTATTACTATTACTATTACTAATACTATTACTATTACTATTATTACTATAATTATTATTATTATTATTATTATTATTAATATTATTATTATTATTATTATTATTATTATTATTATTATTATTATTATTATTATTATTATTATTATTATTATTATTATTATTATTATTATTATTATTATTATTATTATTATTACCATCATCATCATCATCATCATTATTATTGTTATCATTTGAATTACAGGAATAATATATTTCTAATATTTTAATTGTGAGCTTTTTTGTGCGAAGTTATATCTTTATTTACATTATTTTTTAATTATATTTGACAGTGCTTTGATTGTTTATTCGTGCAATGAAACAATTAAAGATTGCCAAAAGTCATAAGGTATTTTAGTGCAATTAATAAAACCCTATTGTACAAAACAATTTACGAGGTGTTTAGTACACAAAAATAAATGTTTATTAGCTCATTTAATTGTCCCGTTTTCACTTAAAGTAATTAATGAGCCATACGTCCTTGGATATGCTAAGTTGGCTTAATGTAAATGCGAACATTGTCTTCAATCCATTCAGTGGCAATTAATCTTTTACTTAATTGTTTGCACATCTCCTAAGAATGTGATGTGGAAAGATTGATTTCAATAGAAATTTATTTTTAACCCACATAGCAGGGACTGTTTGCATTTCTAGAACTAGTTTTAAATCATCTGTCAAATATACATAATGAAATTTGGACATTTTGAAAGCTAATTAATGTAAATTTTATTAAATTATAAGCGATGAAATTATAAAAGCTATGAATTTTACGATAATCGCAATATATTTTGAGTAGACTTCTTTTGGAATTAACTTATTAGAACAATCATCATAGTAAGGCCCAGAACCAAAAAAATGAAATGAGCGCTGATTTATATCTCTATATAGCATTAAAGGAGACGTTTTAAGGGGATCGTCAAGTTTTACGTAAAAAAACAATTTAGTCATCTTCTCTCATGGCTATATAGCATGACATGTTTACCCACCTGTTTATGAAAAAATAATCTATATATTTAATGTTATCCTTGTTCTGATAAGGAATTTTTCAGCTATTGTATAATATTTTCGTTTTCTTGGTGACATATTTCACCGATCAAAATATGTAAGTTTTATTTTTATTTTTATCGCGGCAGGAATCATCCTTCAGTTTGTACACTTACTTTTTATTTTAACATAGCCTATACTTATGTTCTAGTTGCTTAGTTTATGTTTTAAGTTTGGTACTTGAGAACGAGAATTGATCCAAACTCTCGAAACTTCGAGAATCAAATGGTAAAAAGTTCGCTGCCAAGTTTACAAATAAAAAAGTTGTAAAATCACCTTTTAATGCCACCAAGAACTAGCCACCTGCTTGCCGATTACTGAACAACATCGCTCTTTGCACTCGATCACGGTGTGCCTTTCTCCATCAAAATAGCTATTTGATTTCCCTCGCTCAAAAACATTTGATAAATATTAATGTGAAATTTTAATATATGCTTGGGTCAAACAATCTCTTAGTTTAAAGTTTTTTGTGAATTTTTATATTAAGAATTTATTTTATGGGAATAACAAAAGGATGGGTAGTTCTTCACATTGTAGGGGGCCTTCTTAAATGATATGGTTTTGGTTTCGGAGAGATGTTTATAGCTTGAACTCAAACAAGTACGAGGTTCAAGATTATTAGTGATTATTGTACGTCGCTAATGCCTTTGCAAATACGCTGAGCATAGAAGAAAAAATGGAGGAAACCACTGTCTTTACAGTAAGGAGGGATATCATGGACGTTGCCACAAAGTGCAAAGATTGATATTGTTCAGTAAACTGCAAAGCAGGTGACTGGTTCTTGGCGGCATTGAAAGGTGACTTAACAATCTTTTTAATTGTAGACTTGGCGGGGAGCTTTTTACCACTTGGTGGTCGTTGCTTGTAGGAGTGTCACCGGTAAAAAATATTGTGAAAAATAATGATAAATTAAATTATGTAATAATTGCTGAAGAAAATGAAATGTATATGGAAAAAAATGTTTTAATGTTTATATTTGATTATAATAGCCTTAGACAGTGAGAGATGTTTTTTAAAGATTGCAGAGAACTTGAAAAATATTTTTGTTACATTTTTCATAACGTATAGTAACAAGTCATCTTTCATAAATCAGCTGTTCAGATAAATCTGTGTACAAAATTATAGCTCTGTATGCTTCAAAATCTGGAAATACAGAGATAAAATATAAAGTTTGTTTCTCTCCATTTTACCCCTTTAAAGGTAGAATTTTTTAAATCGTTTCTTAACTATCATCTAGAAGCCAAGACCAACATAGTGTAAAATTTGAACATAGGACCTATGATTGTGGAATTTTTGCCTATCAAATTTTGTCTTAAAAATAATAGAAACATTTAAACATATGTTAATGACAGCCTTAAAATAAAATTCAGGAACCGTTAGTTTCACGTAACATCAATATTATGACCGACAAATACAGTTAAGCGACTTGTAGCTTATGAAGAATAATTACAAATTCCCCCGCTTAATTTTGCCCGGAATCTAAGATCTTATAATAGGATTTCCGTGTAATACAAATTACTTACATTGTACTCTTACAATTTCAATTACAAGTTTGAATACAATGTGGGATAATCCTTTACTAGGCTTTTAGAAGAAGATGAGCCTATATTATATAGAACGCGAGTTGTTATTAACGTCTTTGATGTAAGAATAGTCCGTAGTAAGACTTCGACAACACAGTAACATGTTTGTTATACATTTTTTTTTTTTTTTTTGTTATTTTAAGGCGAAAAGCACATTGAGGCTATTATTGCCTCCCTAAATGTAAGTGTGAGTGTAAAGTGCTAAAATCGTAAGTGTCCTCTCAACAGGTGCAGCTAGTGTGCACCCTCTTGCGGGGGTTTGCTATACAATGTAAATTTTTGTATACCATGATTTGTTTTACCATGGTTTTTTACGTTCGGTACTTGATCAGCTTCATACTAACATTGCCAAGAAACATTTCAGCATTTTCATCTTTAAAGCGTTCTTTTTAAAGCGTTTCTGAAGAGTTCTAATTTTTAAAACTATTAACAATTACTATAATACTTAATTGTTAGGAAGTAAAAAAGTACTTAGTTTTTAAATATAGTTACTCAGATACGAATTATATTAATAAAACGTCTTTTTTTACAACGAACTTTTTCAATTTTCAATTTATAGTGCGGAATCAGTCTGGCAACTCCGATAAGTTGACTAAAGGTAACAATGCAAATAGCTCCATTACTGAAAGGAACAGACTTATGATGCAGTGTACAAAGACAAAAATGATTAATGAAAAGCCAAAGCCACGATTATTAACAGAAAAGATTATAGTCATGGCAGTAATACATTTAATTATACAAATTCTGATAACATAAGTAAGAGAACTTGCTCAAGAAAAACCTTTTGAGTCGATATGCACCCCGCAGGGGGTGCAGACTAGCTGCACCTATTGAGAGGATTTATACGTCCCTCGCGGTACCCGAGTCTAACACACATTTACACTTACAATACTATACTTACGACTTTAATACTTTACACTCACATTTACATTTAAGGAGGCTATAATAGCCTAAATGTGCTTTTCGCCTTAAAATTTTAAAAAAATGTGTCGATGTCTAACTTCGTCACGGTTCTCTAGTTGAAATGATCCCTAACAATACTTTTGGCCCCCACAACACAGTTGGGAAAAAATCTGATTCCAAAATATTAATCAGCATTAATAAATTAAAATAAAAAAAGATTTTAAAAACACGTTTTTTAATTCAATTATAAAATGTACTAAAAAGTAAAAAATAAATTTTTCATCGTGGGTGCAGATTAGATTAATTAGAAATTATTGAAGAAGATCCTTGTAAGTGAGTATTGATGAGCACCCACGCTTTATTCTCCGACTGATGAAAAATTTATGTTTACTTTTTAGGGCATTTTATACTTGAATTGAAAAAGCGTGTTTTTTAAATCTCTTTTTTTATTATATTTTATTTTCTAATTGTTAGTCATTAATCTTGTAATTGATTTTTTTTTAATTTTTTGAATAATTATTTATTATTTTTTCCAAAAAAAAACAAACAAATTTTCAATTTTACAGAAGTTTTTAACTTAAATATATATTAATGATTAATAAAATGTATGATAACAAATGCTAATAATTTTGAATATTTTTTTCGTAATTGTTTTAACAAAAAATTCAAAAAATCTGCATTCAGCATTTTTTACATATACAAATAATAGTAGAAATTTCAAAAAATTAATAGGTGTAAGAAAACGTTTAGGACAGGGCTGGGCTCGAACTAGCTTCTTTGATAACTTTTAGTTTGAAAAGTGTTAGAAGAAACAAACGCCATCTATTGAGAAATGCTAAAATTATTTTTTCATATGCAATTTTAGTTAATTAATTGGAGCACAATGCAGCAAAATTTGATGTACCTAATTATTGAATATTACATTGTCATCGGAAGCAAGCAGGTGTGCAAAGTTTTAAGTCGATTGGATGGTGGAAAGTGGGTTAAAACTCGATTACAATATTTGAACCATGAAAAATAAAAACAGAGAAAGCAAGTTAAGAAAAAGCTTGTAAAATGCGTGTAATAATAAAAAGTAATAATAATAAGTACAATAAAAAAGTGTATTAAATTTTCGATGGAATTTTAATTTTTAAATGGTGAAAACAATGTATTTTGTACGTACGATATACTAAGCTAATAATACGAGATCAGGATAATTTCATAGTTCCATAGCTCATTTTCCAAGAGAAATGCGTTAAAATACTGTCTGAGACCAATCGACGAGAACACAGAAATCGGTCTGATTCGTCAATATCGTTTCATATAATTTGCTGAAATTTCGGCTTATAAATTATTATTACGAAAATTTGAGGAAAACCTGATAACCCGTTTTAGAGAAATTACAACGATTCTCCTTTTCTTTGCTTGTGTACTGAACAATTAAGTGAAAGTTTGTGCAATGTTTTTTCAATGTGTACAATTGACGCATGTACAGAGGCGTCTCGGACAGTTCGGTAGCCGCCTAGAGCTGAAGCGAGTGAGCGAAATGAGAAATAGGAAATATGAAAAGGCAATAACAATCTGGAGTGACGCTTTGCTTCGGTATGAAGTACACGTCCTGAGTGGTGCGTTGTACCGGGTGCCAGTAACGAGAGACTGACGCCATTTCGTGCGTGATCCTAACAACTGGCAAATACTGGATAAAGTCAGCAGTACGCTGGTAAATTTTATTGCAGATGAAATATAATGACCTTGCATAAGTATTCATAACGAGGAATTGTATTTTCTTGCAAGAATTACGCTATTCGCAGTTATTGTTACGGCATGTGAACACAATTGCGAACGCAGATGTCTGACATGATAGAAACGAATTTCTAAAAAATAGCAAAATTTAATAACATCGCTTGACAAACGTTTCGATAAACGATAATAAAATTTCGTTCAAAAATTGATTTTTGTAATTACTTGAAAAATTTTGATATCGCAAAAATCTGTTCAAAATGCAACAGTAACTGCTTTTTGTGTGAAAATATAATATTATATCACTATTGTAATCAGTTTTGAATATGTCTAAATTTGCTTATAAAATTTCATTTAAAATACGAAAGAGTAAAATATTTTATTTTGAAAACATTCTGTGACCTCAGACTGATTTTTTTTTAAATGCTTCACCTTTCTCGTTCCCTAAACTTTGAAGCTTTCCAAAGAAGATAAAGTTATTAACACTTTTTTTATTTTATTTTGGCCAAATATATCCAAAAAGAACTATTTCCAGAACCGTCTCAACAAAAAAGTGGATGTTCAGTAGACCCTTAATTTTTTTTTTAAGAGGATATCTTGAGTTACTACAGTTAATTGTTGAAAGTTACCTTTTTAAGGCATCTGTTAAGGATCACAAAGAGATTCAAGATAATATGGAGGCGGAAGGCTTGCTAGACTGAAATCCACATCTCAGTTTATTGGCCCAAAGCAGGCAGTAGTGGTTTCTCAGTATCTGGGTCGGTTATCAATATGTGGATTTACAAACTACATCAGGAAAGATACACTTTAGGGAGCAGTAAGCAGGAATTCTGGATAGAAGGCAACTCAGAAAACCCATAGAACGCTTGCAGTCTGAAGGTCCTTCTGAACAGGATATGAACATACCACAGAGAATCCTTGTGTAGGCTATGCAAGAAGGAAGAGAAAACTAACTGAAGGTTACATAATTGCAATAACTGCTCTTGTCAGCAAGAGACAAAGGATATTTGTTTTCCAGAATCCTAAGGACCTTCAGTTGAATACGTCAGTCAGTTTACATGACTGACTGGCTGTAAACTGTAATATGTGCTTACATATTACAGAATATATGTAATGCTTTATTATTTGATAAAACATTACTTTAATTTTTATCAACTTATAAATTATAAGTTAATTATAATTTCAATTATAAGTAAATGGAGTGAAAAATGTACACTTTTCCTCACACTCACTGAGGAAACCAATCTACAGGAAAACTGGAATAAATGTTTTGATCGAGGTGCTTGGAACCCCATAACTTGTAACGGTCAATCTATGTTTATGGTTTTTTAAAATCACTTCAAAACATGAAAATGCGGATTGAAGAAGAAATTCGCTCAATAAAATTAACACACGTCTTTCAAGTATGTTTTTTTTATAAAATTTAGTTTGTAGATATCAAGACAATACTTTATTTTGTCCCATAAATGTACGTTAAATTTAGGCAAGGAATATAAACCGAATAAATATACAAATTTCAGTTTAAAAAAACTTAAACATTTAAAATTTGATTATTTCTTTGTCAATTACTTACGTAAAAGAACAAAGTAAACCTCGTTATGTGAGGTTATAACATAAAAACATTCTTTTAAAACAGTCAAAACAGCTGAGGTTACACACCATTTATTTTCTATGTATTTATTTACAAAAGCACTTTTTAGATGTAAACTAAAACATCGCTTTGTTAATGTACCCTTTTATAAAATTGTGCCCTGAGTACTTACCGCGCTTTGTTTAGAAATTAAAGAGCACAGAATGGTAAAGAGAGCAAAACCTACTCGCATTGAATAGTTCACCTTTGTGCTGTGCTACAAAGTGTAAATTTGCAACATTAAATATTAATGCTGATATTGCAATTTCTGATGACCCCTTATTTTCTAGTCCTATTAAACATGGTCAGTTGTTAACTTTTATGTATTGGTAAGTTTAATTAATAATGATTAACTGTTATGGAGTAATTTGGTGTACTATATGTATTTTTAATATCACTTGTTTGCTTTGCGAGGCACTGTTTCAGAAAATAAAAACCGTTGCTTGCAGCTATCCCACTAACCTGTTCGAAACGAATATTTTTGTACTTACTTGTTTTTGAAATACCGATTTCACTGTCGTAACTGCTATTGAAATCTGCGGAATTTGTTCAAGTTTTCATAAAAAAATATTTCTGTGTCAAGTTTTGTAATACTTCCTCCATACACACACACACACACACACACACACACACACACACACACACACACACACACACACACACACACACACACACACACACACACACACACACACACACACACACACACACACACACACACACACACACACACACACACACACACACACACACACACACACACACACACACACACACACACACACACACACACACACACACACACACACACACACACACACACACACACACACACACACACACACATACACACATATATATATATATATATATATATATATATATATATATATATATATATATATATACACACATATACATATACACACACACACACACACACACACACACACACACACACACACATACACCGACTTTACTCAAATTAATTTTCCGATCGTACATGCTGATTCAGTCAGTACAATAGAAAGTTTATTACTATTATTAAACTCTGGCTTAAAAGTTTTTTTTTTTTTTTTAAATCCTAAGACTGTAAATGCGAGTTTCTGCTGTTGGCCATAAGAACTCATCATAATAGTAAATCTAAAGTTTAAAAATGCCAATGAATCAGTAACGATAAGAAGAAACATTTAAAATGAAAAATAATTCAAGAAATACAAATTTAATCTAAACAATTTATTAGTACAAATAACTTCTGAAATAAAGATAATGAAAAACAAAATATATTATAAATTGATGTGTAAAAGAGAGACAATAAAATAAAATAATATTTCAGTACATCGACATGAAATGAAACCAAGGAGTTTTCATCAATAATTGTCTACTTTTAAGAAAAGTGAATTTAAATGATGCAACTGCAAAGAATCTTTGCTAATATGTCAAATGTTCTGACGTGATGCTGCTTAAGATTTCGGAGGAATGTGTTTTGAATAATGGCTACTCAACTGGATTTCTTATTGGTTTTAGGAAAGGTTATAGTACTTGTGATAAACATTTTCGGTCTGGCAATATTATTGATTGAAGGTAAAAGAAAGTAAAAACCTTTAGCTGTTTGTTTGTGACTTCAGGATATGTGCTTAACTCTCTAGTCAGGACAAAATGTTCTATAAACTTTATTCTACGGGTGTTTGTAACAAATTTCTAGAAGTCTTAAAAGTTTAGTCTATATGGATACTTATACTCAGATGTGACCCACAAACAGTTTTAGAACAGGGGATGTATTAACTCTGATTTTTCCTTATATTTGAATGGCATACATTTTTAAGGCATTTGGAAGGTAAAGCCTGTAGCAGGTGTTAAATAAGATGGCTGCGTGGTGATGAGATATGATTGTGATAGCGGATCATCCGGGAGTATTGCAGATATGATTGATAATTTGAAGAGTTACTGCAGAATGCTTTGAGTTTGACATTGAACCCGTTGAAACAAAGTGCTAAATTTATTAGAAATTCACTGAAATTCTTAATATAATTTATTAAAAATGAAATTGGGACTGATAAAAAAAGCAATATTTCAAAGTATTTTTAAAAATATTATTGGTAATATTAAGAAACAATTTATTGTTTTTTACTAGGGCGAGCATGAGGGTAGGTTAATTGAACTCAATTGAATAGTAAAACATTTCTGGTACCAACTAAAACAACATTTTTGCTGCTCAGTAACATTAGTTAAACACTATAAACACACACACACACACACACACACACACACACATAAATCTAGCTTTGTTCATCATCTTACTGAAAATTCGAGCTGATAAGTGTTTATAAGATGCCAAAATATTATCTTCCTAAAATTTGTTACTTAACAAGAGTATCAAGAGTCCGAGCCGTGCTTATTTAGATCATTTCCAACGCCCTTATCATACAAATGCAACCTAAAGCCACACATTTTTAAGAAATGCTGGCCATAAACCGTCGCGTCGTGCGAAGCCAGAATCGTAAGTAGGAAAGGTGCTGAATCAATCACATACTGCATTCATACACACAAACACATACGATAATGGCGCTAAAAAACATACTAAAGTGAGCATCAGTATAACGTACCACATTTTATTCAATCACATTAGTAATAGATTCTTATTATAACAAATGGATAATATCATTAGCACACACTTAAATGATAAATTTTTATCCTTAGGTATATTTATGCCAGAAAGCCTCCATACACACACACACACACACACACACACACACACACACACACACACACACACACACACACACACACACACACACACACACACACACACACACACACACACACACACACACACACACACACACACACACACACACACACACACACACACACACACACACACATACAAACACACACACACACACACACACACACACACACATCCCTGCACACACACACACACACACACACACACACACACACACACACACACACACACACACACACACATATATATATATATATATATATATACACACACATATACACACACATATACACACACACACACACACACACACACACACACACACACACACACACACACACACACACACACACACCACACCACACCACACACAAGTCACACACACACACACACACACACACACACACACACACACACACACACACACACACACACACACACACACACACACACACACACACACACACACACACACACACACACACACAGTGAGCTTTCGTGGCGTTATTCAGTACTGGAACTTAATAAAATCGAGACACAGTCTGGCCTCCTTTAACGCCAAAATTAGAGAAAATGTTTCACCTTTGAAACAGCTGTATAACAATGGATAGAAGATTAAATCAAATCCAGGAATCGTTTCAAAACAATGCATTAAAGCTTTTGACTGCCTTTATTGACATTTAAAGTTTTATTTTTATATTTTTTTATGAAATTTAAGAACTCTCTCCTTTTACAATATGAAACATAAAATCTTTTTTTTACAATATGGAATACAAAAAAAGTTTACAGTATGAAATTAAAAAAAAAACTTTTGTAGAATTAAAATTTCAATAACTCTGATTTCTAAAACTTAGTGGAACAATGGAAAACTTAATATTAAAACTAGCTGGCTAACTAATATATTCTGATTAATCATATTTACTTTTATTATTCAAAGTAATACAGATATCTATAAATTTCTAATGTCAGATAAAGAAAGTTGATTTTAATTTAAAATCAGTCACTTTTGGATTGCTGACCAAAACAGCTGACATAACGCATTGCACAATTTAATTTGTTATTTTATACAGGAGAATTACTATGCCAATACATTAAGCAAAATCACGTTTGCATATAGAAAAATTTAGCAGCCATAATTGTTGTTTCCTTATTTGACAAAATGTACTTCACTAGTGAGAGGTTTGTTAAAGTTTTCAATATTCACTAAACTGGTTATAATTTATGAAATTAAATGTTGGAACATTATAAATGGATAAATAGTTAAGTGATTACTGCTTATTTAGTTTTAATGGTAAAATTAAAGACAAGAAGAAATGTAAATCAGTTTTACAATGTTTGAAATTACGCTATTTTTGTTGCAAAAAAGCTTTGCTTAGTTTAACAAATCCTAACTTGTTACTGTGTTGCTAGCGTTAGTAATGCGTTGTTATTATTGTCTTAATTCACAAATGTCTAAATAGACAGATTTACTTTATTTCTTGTTAGATAAGTTTTAAGTTACAGTGTTAATGTGTGTTTGTTAGATTCTGTTTAAGCAAAAAAAATTAAATTAAATTCTGAACATGCTCGTCTTAGACTGTTATGCATTATGCAAATTAGTTTAGTTATAATTAATGCAAACACTATTAATTTTTATCTTAAATTTAAAGAACAAAACAAGCTTAAGTATTAACAGGCTAAACTAAGAGACATGACAGATGTTATTCTATGATTTCCATAAAATTTGTTCAATTTCAATCGAATTGAAAGTTTGTAGAGATATAGGCTAGAATAAGTAGACAAATTAGTTAATTTTTTTCTTACAAGCACTACTTCACTTTTCCGATAAACTACGAGGCATGTCCGCAAAGTAAGTACCGTTTCGTTTTCACTACCTCAGCATCGCTAGTGACGGGATTCCGCGCATGCGTGCTCGTCACTCTGGTCCATTGTCTAACTGCTGTCGCAATTACGGCTGGATTGTTAATATTCGTTCAAAATGTTTAAGACTATTTCTGATGCCGCCGTCTGTAATACGGTTTTTGAACGCCAGGAATATGAAGAGTGCTAAAATTCATCCAACTTGTAGAATTGTATGGTGAAAAAGTAATGAGTGATAAATCTGTGAGAAAGTGGGTTAGACTATTCAAAGAAGGTTGAACCAATGTTCATGACGAAGCACACATTGGGCGGCCTTCTGTTGTGACTGATGAATTTGTTGGAAAAGTGAATGAGGAAATTCGTACGAACAGACGTTTCACAATAAGAATGCTTTCGGAAGAACTTCCACAAATTTCAAAAACTGTTTTGCATGAAATTGTCACAATTCACTTAAATTATCACAAATTGTGTTCCCGTTGGGTTGCAAAAATGTTCCCATTGGGCTGGTGTTTCTCAAAACCTTATTCAAGAATTCGCTTATGAGTAGTTCGGTCATCTGCCGTACAGCCCGATTTCGCTCATTCTGATTTTCAATTGTTTCTGAACTTGAAGTTCGATTTTGGAGAATGACGTATTGTTAACGATGAGGCCAAAAAAAAGGTGTTCAACAGTGGCTGTCTTCAGTGGCGGTATCTTCTTTGAAGAGGGTAATAAAAAGTTGTTCCTCGCTACGACACAGGTTTGAACAATGGTGGCAACTATATAGAAAAATTGTTTAAGAAATGTTCTCTCATGAAAAAAAATAAATTTTGTTTTTGAAAAAAACTTGCCTCGTAGTTTTGGTATTGTATTCCGTATTTTGAAAGAATATTGATATTTTAAAAGATTTAAATTTTACATCTATTAATTCCGTCTTTAAATCTCCAAATGTGCGTGCTTGCATGTCGACGTTTCGTCAAAGAAAAAGAATTAAATTTATAAAAAAATTACCTTTATTATAAGGAGCGTTGGTAGATCCGTAAGTTTCGTTTTGCCACTTAACTTCATATAAAATATAATATATTGTATATGTAGAAGTAAATAAAAACGTACTTATATAAAAATAAGATAAATTGTAACATAAAAATAATAATAGACGAAATTATTATAATTAATAAGTTATAATTATATAATAAATGATAAAATAAAATAAAACATTTGTTTATAAAAAGTAAAAAACCTCAAATTATTGAGAGAAATAAAATAAACATAAGAAAACTAAATGTGTCTAATAAAACAAAACAAAAAATTTGAAACAAATAAGAAAAACGTATTATAGATAACCTTATACACCTTATAAACCTTATACACATAAACTCTATACAAACTGATACACACTACACTCATTACACTCACACCCAAACACGCGGGCACACTTATAATTAAAAATAATAAATGTAAAAAAATATCTAGAACGGAAATATTAAATCGCGTATCTAACAGGGACGCATCATCTACTTGAAAAACAAGTGCTGTGTAAACATTAGGATGTCGCTCAGGCCTGTAAAACAGACAATAGCAAAATTAAAATGTGGAAGTGACGAAATTTGTAAGTTTCACTGCATTAAGTAATTCATAATTACTGTGCACGGTTGATAAAATAATTACGCGAAAAAGTAAATGCATTGGCTCACAGAGACAATTAACAACAGGTCAGATTAATCACAGATCGTAAATAGTTAGGCTACGTGCATAGACGGAGCAAGTGTCCAACGCTCCAGAAGTCATACTGCCATACCAATTCTCTACTACGTCTCCGATTTTCGAAACTAAATGATCGGCAAAGAAATCATGAAGCCAATCCAAGCTTAAATTTTCTAAATATCTCTCTCTTTCTCCCTCTCTCTCTCTCTCTCTCTCTCTATATATATATATATATATATATATATATATATATATATATATATATAGAGAGAGAGAGAGAGAGAGAGAGAGAGAGAGAGAGAGATTTGTACTATTGTGTCCGCTATAAGCAAATACAAAAAAATGTATTAACATATCTTTAAAACCTGGTCTATCCGCTAGTTTGAACATCTACCTTAGTACGTCCAATCTATAAAGTAAACATAGATTCTTCATGTCCTAGTCACTTTAGGTTTATTATCATTTTATTCGCTTTGTCGAAATGTCATGACCTTCATGAACGTCATGAAGTTGTTTTTCTTCAACTAGTGAAACATTTGAAAATGCAACATCCTTAGTCCATTTCATGGAGGTCTTCGTTCTGGCCATAGCACTCTACAGCTCTTTATGTAACAGGCGACGTAAGGTTGTCTACGAATCGTAGAGAGCTAGCTGAACTTTGTTTGCTTTTTCAAAGGTATTTGACTGCGTTGATCATTCGTTATTGTTAATAAAATTAAGAAATACTGATACAGCATGAAATACTGACGTTCACTGAGTGTTTCCGGTCTTATTTTCCTTCTCGAACTCGTTGTGTTTGTATTGGTGATTAAAGTTTCTATGGAACGATATTCATTGGTATCCCACAAGGGTCATTATTAGGGCCTTTGATATTTATGATTATATATATATATATATAGATTATATATATATATATATATATATATATATATATATATATATATATATATATATATATATATATATATATATATATATATATATATATAAATGTTCTTGTATATTTAAAATTATTAATCAGCATATCTATATGTATTTAATATGATTATGATTTTCAAAGTATTGCTTTCTGTGCAAGGAAGCATGGTTTGAAAATAAATAGTGTTCAAACTCAACCACTTATTTTAGGCTATTCCAGACTAATGTTTAAAATTTACAAAAATATTTTTCTCTACTTCAGCTTCACAGTGACGTAAATAATAACTATTGTGACAAAGTGAAAAACTTAGGACTGTTGATTGATACCTAAAATGACTTGAACCGATATGTGATTTCCCGAGATTTTTCTGGCATTCATTCCTTGAAAAAATGCAATATTTTGTATCGTGAATTAGTGCTTATAATATAAAATTTGAATAACGTGTCTATTCCAATCCTGATCACGTAAGCTCTCTATGTAAATTTTCACAATGATAAATTAGCTTGAATAAGATGTAATCAGAATTTCAAAAAGGGTGAGTTAAATAAATTCACTTCTAACACGTCAGCGAGACAGCTGCGTGCCACGGTTTAGTATTACTGCAACGAGAAAATAAAAGTAATTTTATTGCTAAACAGAAAAGCGCTTTAATTTGCCTTAAAAGTTGAACTATTTTTTTCAGTTGACTTATTTATTGCACGTGTAGTCTATTCGTGGGGGTGAGGGTGGAATTTTAATAGATTTTTCAAACCAGGAAATACCGGAGTGTTTTATTTAATTAAAACAGGAAATCAGCAGCGAGGTAATGTGATTAGAACCGGGGGCTGAGCGCAGCGGGCCTCAAAACTTGAAAGCCTTGTTTAATTGGATTTGGGCGATGTACGAACGGAGGCGCCAAGTGACTTGTTAAACGAGCACTGTTTACTGTGGTATTAACTAAACGTATTGCAAACCGTTGCAGAGTGCCAATTAATTGTTAACGATTTAATTATAATGAAACCGTTTTATCTACTACTATAGTTAACGGGAAAGGTTTTGCTCAATTCGGATACGAAGGGTTTGGTACAATCCGGATTTGTAGAACGCAACGTCGTAGGTTCGAGTGTACTTAGATCATACATGACTTACGTAAATCCTTCTTCACCTCTAACATTCAAAAATATATTTGAAGACATTCAAAAATATATTTCTGAAGTAAAAACTTCTTTAGTTTTTTTTTTTGTATGTATCAACTAGGATATTTTTTTGTATGTGAAATAAAACACAAACTCGCTATAACACGAAAAACTGTGAAAAATTGTCTCGCTGACCTTATACACACAAAGTATTAGATTTTTAAAGTTAATATAAGTCTACCAGTGAGCTGATTGTTTGAAGTTTATTCGTGGCTCATTACAATGATTCCTGCTTATGAAACTAAGAGATGTGAGTTCAAAACGGTCTATACACTATTTTTTTTACATTTAATATTTATTTATTTGTTTAAAATTATGTAGGTATTTAAGAAGTTGAGTGATAGACAAAATAGTTAACACCATTATACTGTACACCCGACCTATCTAATAGACTACATATATAAATATGTTTATTAATAAATATTTAAATTATTAACGAATTCCGTTGTAATACATGCCTCGTTTTTCTATTACAATCATTGGATCATTAACGTTTTGTATATATTGTACATTTCTATAATCAAGGTCTGCAGTGTAGGTGCCCATTTTTTTTAATTTCAACTGTGTATAATTTCAATTTATCAATAAGTTCAATAACTGATGAAATCAAAAACTAAAAATAAACAGTGATTATTTAATTTCTAAAAAAAAATCACTTCTGTTGACCAGTCCAATTTTTTCTATCCTAACCTTTTTACTTTGCGGCAGTTAGATTAGCGAATGCACGCATTTGAAAAAACGAAAATTAAAAATGACCAAACAGAAAATCAATGGAAACAAGACTGCACTAGGTCAGCATAAAAAGTACGTCTTTTTGGTTTCAGAACTCTAAAAAAAGAAATAAAACAGTTGTAAATATTGTAGGACAAAAAAGGTAATAAGTGTTTTAAATAAAATGAAACACATTAGAACGGCATGTTCGCAATAGTCTTTATCTGACAGTGACTGTTGTAGACTGTTCTGTGTGCAATTGGCAACAAATCGTTTTCTTAAGTAAACGTGGCACGCTTTTCTTTGTGCAACCAGCTGTGAAAAACTAAAAGGAAAATTGAAATTGTAGTTCGGATTCTTATTAGTTCCATTTAAAGGGAATTTTTTTAATAAAAAGTTGATATTCTAGTTTTAAATTAACTTCTATATTCAGAGTTTTGAAGTGAAGAATTTATTTTTTACCCGATCGAAGGAAATCTCTTTTTCTTAAAAGTTCATCAAAAGATGAAAACGTAGCAAAGAACTACATTACGTCAAATTTTTGCGCTTTGATGTTCATTTCTTTACTTTTAATATAATTCTGTCGATTTATGAGACTCCTGTATACAAGCAGCGTGAATGTCAAAGTAAACAAACTCAATAAACAATCCTTATATGCAAGCGCAAACATTGTTTATTTTCTCCATAAATCCACACGGTTACGGGCTACATTCATTTTACTGTTTGCAATATGTTTCTGACGACACCCGCATTTTTTCACGTCACTTTTTGTCGGTATAACAATGCGCCGTCATACCTTCATATGTCACTTCCCGCCAACCAAACAGTCACTGATATTAATGTTGCTTGCTTTGCCTCATCTTCACTAATATGTTATTTTAATTTTCAGAAATGTAGATCCTCTTCCATAATAAATAAATAGATTAATAAAAACACAGGATTATGCACAGAGGGAAAAGTAACAAGATTTGAACTTGTTACAGGTCCGAGATTTAATGAACTACCCTTTTATCTTGCTACGACTCCCCCAGTTTTGTTCCTATGTTTTTAACAAACAGGTAATTAAAACAGGAAATTTTCTATTATCCGCTGTTTACTGAAATGTTCACAGACAAGGAACAAAAATTTAAAATATAGAAAAAATAATCATTTTTCGCAACTGCCTCGCTGACTTAATGGGATCCCATAATTTGTTTATATTACGTCTTTTTGAAAATTTGATTACACCATCATAATCAGCATATATGGAGGTGCTACGAAAAAGTTTGGGAAATTTTCTCATAAAAGTAAAATTACTTACCGTTTCAAAATAGTGTCCTTGGGCATGGTTACTGCGATCCCAGCGTTTTTTTATGATCCCATGCACCCCCTGGACGTCTGCAAGTGTAGGTGTTCGAAGTACGTCCTGCGATTCGCCTTAATTATGTCAAAACGGCGGTCTTTCAATTTCAACTTTATTATGGCGAGTAGAAAATAAAATTGAAGAGATGGAGTCATCTCTTGCTGTAATTTTCAATACAGCGTAGGCAGCTACTCGATGGTCTTTTTGGTCGCTGCTCAGCAGTTTCGGTACAAATTTTGTAGCCGTGCGTCTCACGCCCAAACTGTCTAACAGGATGCGTTGCTCGGAGCCATACGACATTCCTACTATCGCACAATCATCACGGATTGTTCACCTTCAATCTTCAACAATAGCCTTTCGCACTTTCGCGATGTTTTCCGGTGTTGTGCTTGTCGATGGTCGTCCTGAACGTTCATCGTCACCGGCAGAAGTTTGTCCGTTCTTGAAGTGCTTTATCCACGAAAAAGTTTTACTTTAAGTAGTAACAAATCTGTCATTTACTAAAGTTTAAAAAATCGCAGCAAAACTAAAGCATAACGTTACACGAATGCACGAAACTCAACACGGCCTCTCACCATTGGAAGACTAATTCACAAAGAGTACTGTTCGCCCACTCTACCGGCAGCAGATCATACCACCAATGGTTCGCGCGCAGAATTCAAATTCACAGAACTTTTTTTTTGTTTATCGTAAACAACCACATTATTACACAGAACTTTTGTGTAACACCTCGTATTTTAGTAATTTAAATTATCAGTGAAATTTTAAAATTTTATATTGTTTGTAAATTTTCACAATCTTCAGAAATTAAGAATTTGATGGCAGTCAGGTTTTATTTTCAATGCAATTTAAATGGATGATATATGCAGATTTTTATACTGATTATAATGTGAAATCAGAATTTCAAAAAAGGGTAAAATAAAAAAAAATACTTTTGGGAACTCGCGTGTATCACGTCAGCGATACAGCTGCGTGCCGCGATAATTTTTTATACGTTTATAGTTCTAAAGATAACAATAATTGTCTCACTGAGTTGTATTATGTATTTATTGCGGGATTAATAAAAAACTCTACAGTGGATGTTAAAAATACTGGATTCTGGCATAGTTTCGCAAAACGCCGATGGCTGCGCTACACCCCCTGTTGTATCCGTTATCACTTGTGTCATAAATAATAATGAAGTTTATTTTTATAAAAACAAAACAAAGCGTTGCCAGGGGCTAGTCGTTGATTTATTTAAAGTCAGGAATAATTACTATTGTAAATAAAAGTTCTATTTAAACTAATTTTGATTAAAGAAAAAAATAATGAATAATAATCTCTGGAATCAAAAAATTATTTGGGGAAGAAAAATATATCATCAGCTAAAGTATGAATGTTAAAGAAGAATTTTTATTTTCCCATACAAAAATTTTAAAAAATAAGCATACGTTGAAACGAAAATTAGATATACAATAGTTTATTTCAAAATTATTCATCTTTTTTTTAATAGGGTATAATGAAACATTGGGTTGGTACGTTAACATGGTTAGAAAGTATCAGTAATACTTTGTAATAATTTATTACTAGTCTGTCTCAAGTTAAGTAGAAAGCGACTAATTGGGATGCGATGTAAAGTGTAAATGTGTAATAACAAAGTAAAGGGAATTTTTAGTTTTAATACAGTATCTCCACTTGCTTTATAGTTCCTTGTAATATATTCCTCTTGCAATATAATCCTCGTGTATATAACACGAGAGCTATTTTTTCTTAACCTCCGAATCTACAGTGAAATGGCCTGTCGAACAGAAGGAAGCGGAGGTGCGCATCTCTCTCGCTATAACGACTGCCGCTTCCAACTTCATAACAATGTTGTCAAACTGGAAATTTGTATCCAAAAATGGGGACATTTTAAGTTTGCAGAACAAATGGGGAAAGAATACTGGTGATGAAAAGTAAGGGGATTTTTTTATTACTTGGAAAATTTAGGGAGTGATATAGTCAATCTTAACTAGGTTAAATTCTTTTTCGTAAAGAAAGACTTTTAGACTTGTTGATTTTTGTTAATTTTGTTAAATTTAAATTGTATACTATGTGAAATCCGGTGGCTGGGATTCATCAACAATACAGCTTAAACTGTTTCTTTACCCAGTACGCATACCTAACTCCACAATCGTTTTTTTTTTATTAAAAAGGTGTGTTGCTGGTGTATTTCAAAGAATGAAAGACCACAGTGAAAGCAGATGCGTACTCTCAGACATTTCGTCGACTATGGAGAGTCATTCGAACAAAGTTTTCATTCATGAAAAAGCACACCACACCGTTGCCCAACACAACAGCTTCTTGAACAATTTCGATGGGAAGTTTTCGATCAATTTCCTTACGGCCCAGTTCTTTCTCCGAGAGATTTTTCTACATTCGGCTCATTCTGCGATGGATTTCTGCTGCGTTGTTCCTTTCTGAATTTTACTTCTGGCATGTTGACTTACGTTTACTGAACTGAAAGATCCTGCAACT
The DNA here is from genome assembly GCA_022606455.1 of Callitettix versicolor. NCBI lineage: Eukaryota > Metazoa > Arthropoda > Insecta > Hemiptera > Cercopidae > Callitettix > Callitettix versicolor. The sequence continues at coordinate 32,587,728 of CM040191.1, forward strand.
TTTCTCAAACTGGCATTCAGATTATGAACATTGAAGTTGGAAGTGGCAGTGGTTATAACGGGCGAGTTGCGCTATTGTTCAGTTGACAGCTCCGCAAACCACTGCTCGACAGGCCACTTTATTGCTGCAACCTAGTACACGACAGGCCACTTCACTGCTGCACCCTACTCCACGACAGGCCACTTCACTGCTGCAACCTACTGCATGACAGGCCACTTCACTGCTGCACCCTACTGCATGACAGGCCTTTTCACTGCTGCAACCTACTGCACGACAGGCCACTACACTGCTGCAACCTACTGCTCGACAGGCCACTTCACTGCTGCAACCTACTGCTACTCCCCGACAGGCCACTTCACTGCTGCAACCTACTGCACGACAGGCCACTTCACTGCTGCAACCTACTGCTACTCCCCGACAGGCCACTTCACTGCTGCAACCTACTGCACGACAGGCCACTTCACTGCTGCAACCTACTGCATGACAGGCCACTTCACTGCTGCAACCTACTGCACGACAGGCCACTTCACTGCTGCAACCTACTGCATGACAGGCCACTTCACTGCTGCAACCTACTGCACGACAGGCCACTTCACTGCTGCAACCTACTGCACGACAGGCCACTTCACTGCTGCAACCTACTGCATGACAGGCCACTTCACTGCTGTAACCTACTGCACGACAGGCCACTTCACTGCTGCAACCTACTGCTACTCCCCGACAGGCCACTTCACTGCTGCAACCTACTGCACGACAGGCCACTTCACTGCTGCAACCTACTGCATGACAGGCCACTTCACTGCTGCAACCTACTGCATGACAGGCCACTTCACTGCTGCAACCTACTGCTACTCCCCGACAGGCCACTTCACTGCTGCAACCTACTGCACGACAGGCCACTTCACTGCTGCAACCTACTGCTACTCCCCGACAGGCCACTTCACTGCTGCAACCTACTGCACGACAGGCCACTTTACTGCTGCAACCTACTGCATGACAGGCCACTTCACTGCTGCAACCTACTGCACGACAGGCCACTTCACTGCTGCACCCTACTGCATGACAGGCCACTTCACTGCTGCACCCTACTGCATGACAGGCCACTTCACTGCTACACCCTACTGCTCAACAGGCACTTTACAGCCATAAACTACTGGCCAATAGGCCACTTCACTCCTGCAACCTACTGCTCGATGGGCCCCTTCACTGCCATAACCTATGCTCGACAGACCACTTTATGGCTGCAACCTACTGCTCGACAGGCACTTTACAGCCATAAACTACTGGCCAATAGGCCACTTCACAGCTGGTTTGAAAGTTGAAAAAAATATTCCTTGTAGAAGCATTCTTGACTGTCTGAATTTGAACAAAAATCAACAATATTGAGATACGATGTAATAAACTTACGTATAAATTGTTAATGATAAATTATATTTAAAAAAACTTACAGTATACAGAAGGAGCTCCATGTATAGATTAAAACATTGAAGGCTGTGCTTTGTTATTATTTTACAACTACACAAGTAAAACTACTTCAAGTTGAACAACAATACACAAAATTGAAATGCGATGAAAAAACGGATAAGTAACTGTTGACTCATTGCCAGTTTAAATATTTGTATTGCTTTACCCCCCCCCCACATTTTTGTATGTTACATTTTGTCGGTATAACAATGCACAGTCATACCTTCATATGTCACTTCCCGCCAAGCAAACAGTCACTGATATTAATGTTGCTTGTTTTGCCTCATCTTCACTAATGTTATTTTAATTTTCAATGTGTAAACCCTAATATGTAAATACTAAAGTACTTTAATTATTGTAAAAATACAGTACCATACGAGCTTTTACACTAAAGCTTTTCTACAGCGCATTAGCTGGTATCATTTGTTCTCTATCCTGTCGATTTAATTTAATTGGAAAGCCAAGTCTATAGCGCGTTTCACGTTTAATTGGCAGTATATGTATTAAGGCGTGTGAGTGCTGTACTGTACAGGCTGAAAACATGAGTACGTATTGCACTCTTATTGATGCATGAAGCTTAGTTTAAACGAATTCATCAGCCTATATTTTTTAGAAACTGTTTTCATATAATTATGTTCTAATTTAACGAAAATTGTAGAAGTTTTCCATCATGATGGCCATGATTTTAGTGTACTACGTGCCGGACGAATTACAATTTTAAAATATTGGACATTAAAAAGAAGATAAATAAATACAAAGCTTCAAAATTTACTTAGAACATTCTCGCTAGAAGTTTTCACCTAACAACAAAATGTTGTTAATTCACCTCTTACTATTATTGTATTTTCTAATTTTCGTCAGGCAAAATAGAGCGAATAAAATCCATAACGAAAAAAAATTCGTTTAACCTTATACTGTTATAACATTCACAATCTACGCTAAGTTATACCAGGAGGCCCGTGCGAAATTTCACACTATAAAAGTTTTAAGTAAACACAGCCATTTGAGTAAGAGTAGTCGTTTGGGTGAGGGCGGTAGTTGGAAGGAAGGGAAAATATGTTTAAAAAATAAATCGAAAAGCGATCGGTTTGAAATAATAATCACAAATATATTAGTCATTGTAGTATATACATTTCCATACAGATAATTGTTTTCTTAATAGCAATTTTTACAGGGCATTACAATACCTCGTTGTAAACGATATTTAATGTAATCTTCTTGTAATTTTTCATTTCATTTTCTTTAATGGATACAAACATGTTAGTTGATTTAGTTACCCTTGAAAAGGCTACATAAATTATCCATGAGTAAAGATGGCATTTGGTAAAACAATCCTGCACTTTGAAGTGTTTGACCCTGCGACTTATTAATAGTGATAATAAACGCAAATTTAATAGGTAACTGTCTTCTAGTCAATTGAAAAGACATGCTTGAATCAGATGACGTTAAGTTTATGCATGGTATTACTACAGTTTTCCCGGTGTCAATCAACTGAGCATTAATTGTGAATTCATTGAGTTTAATTATGACCATAAAAAACTGACAGTTAAAGGGACTGTCGGTAGAGCCACATTACATATACGTTTAATGACTTTTAGGTAAATATTGAAATTGTTCTAAGTACGTTATGCAAAAAAGTGGCGTTTGTAATGGGATTGTCTAAGTGATTAATAAGGTAGCTTCGTAAAATATACTAAATATTGTCTGAATTGTGATGTCGCGCATGCGCATCTATAATGTCGTTTTGCCTATGACAGTTAAACGAATCTTTATGTTAAAATTTTCCACAAACAGTAATTTCAGTGCAAAATTGTTTTGCAATGTCAGAAGCCGGTTAGAAAATCTTTCTACAGATACCTCATTTATGCCTGTACGAATAGCATGTGCTGATAAAAAGAGATGATGACTCGAGAGGTAATATAGGCTATGTGATTATATTTTCTTGTGAATATCAAGTTTTTCTTGTGAATAAGACAGCATGAAATGGAAATAAGAAGAAGTGATTGGCCATAATTATATATCTCACACACGAGATTTTGAATGGCACAAACAATTTTTGGATGGACGGGTGAAAGTTGAAAATGATGAACATCATCATATACTGAAGGAGTTCGGCCTTTAACATCAAGAAAAACGAAAACATTCAATAAATTAATGAAATTGTGTGGAAACAAGGACGATTGGTTCATATGATGATATAATGAAAATTTAGAGAGACAATAAAAAACATTTGCACGAGAACTGCCCAAAAAATTTTCCAAAAAACTTTACACGTGAATAAAAAGAGATAGGAAAAACATACGTCATGGAGTGATTCACAGCAAAACCTAAACTGAAAGAAAATATCATCACGTGATGAAACGAGGATTTTCTAATACGACCTTAAGTAAAACATCAAAAAAGACCCACCACTTCGCCAAGTAGCAAAAAAAAATTCGAATCAGTAAGTTAAAAATGAAATTCATGATCATTGTTTTTTGAAAACATTGAGGTTCTGATGACGCTGAGAGAAACGATGAGAAAGAAAATACAGATCTGTGAAACAGCTCGTGGCTGCTGCACCAGAACAACGCGCCGGTGTACTATGCTCTCTGTGAAACAGTTTTTAGTGGAGAAGACAACTACTATGCTCAAACAAAAAGTATTCTCTTCTACTTGTTCCCGAAAGTAAAAAGTGCATTAAAGTACTTCCAGTCTATAGAAGAGGCCAAGGCAAAAACTTAAGACATATTTGAAAACCTGCAAAACTGCTTTGGACAATGGAAAACATAAATACAGCTGTTTACAGATAGGCAAGAGGAGTATGTTGAAAGAAATTAACAGCTATTTTGTAATAAGTTTTCAATTACTCATATTTTCAAAGCAGTCCTGTTATTTGTCACATCTAGTAATTCATTTAATATAAAACGTAAGGTTATAACCTCATTGCTCCAATGTCTTCTGTTCTATGCTATAACTTTCTGGCTGTCTCTTTGTTATATGAACAGGTCCCATTTCCTTTTCAACACTGTTCTTCCGGATGGTTCTCAGTTTACATCTTTTCCGACTTCCTAAAGGGTTCCAGTGTCCTCCAAGTGCCTCTCGGGCAATATCTTCTTATAAGAAAAGCCTCTGCAGTGTTTTTTAACTTTATTTTCTTTGCACTATTTAGGCCTTAACTTGATTTGTAGCGATCCGAAGGTCTTGATTGGAAATAACCTTCAACCACTATATTTCTAGAAAGTATAGCCTATCTATTTGTAAGGTAGTGGTTAACACAAAATGCCCTGTTACACTCATTTAGTAAGACTGCATATTAGTAGTTTATTAGAATATTGAATAGGCCTACTATATTTTAAGCTTAGTTTTCTTCAAATTTTTATGTCATAAACGTCTGTGTACCTTATGACCGACAAAAAAAACACTCTACTTTTTCACAATAAAATATTTCAAACATTGTAGTACTGTCCTCATCCCATTACAAGAAGATATTGAAGTTAAGAACGCCCATAACGAGTACTTTCATTTAGCGTGCATTAATCACAAGTAAAAATATCTTTTGTAATAAATCACAATTACATGTTTAATCTGTGAGAAAGGCGGCATCTCCCAAGATGGTGTTAGTCTTTATACAAGATAATCAATCTAAAAAATTACACAGATCACAAATGGTGGAAAAATATTTTTGACACAAAATAGCCAACCATTAATCTCGATTAGAAATAAGACATTTTAAAAAATGTAAAAATACAAACTATTAATAACAATCAACAACGATAAGAGACACTGTGGGGTTTCAAAATGTTGAAAACGGCTACGTAAAGAATAAAAAAGAGCAGGTATATAATAGAATAGGGAAGATAAAATACAAATATATTTATTAACATAAAATTATAGGTCTAATAAGCAATAGTAAAATTTTACGCGGTGATGATGCAGTGAATAGAGGTAGGCCTATAATTAACCTAAAAAGCTAATTTCCTATTTTCTAGTTTTGCCTATAATTATAGAACTAAGAACTAAGAAATATAGTGCATTTTTCAGTGTAACTAACTTTAGTACTTACAACTATTCACTGATTACGTAAATACAGTATAAAGAACTCGTATGCCACGCAATCCTGTATAACGTAAAAATTCAATTAGTGAACGATAAAAACTATTTTAATTAAATTTTCTTTCAATAACTTTAAATCATGTATGAGCACAAAGGCAATGCTATATTTATTTAATTAGTGCCTTTCAATGACCTACATTTACAACATACATTTATAACAAAGGTAGTAAACATCACCGACATGTTATGATTTTTAAATACTAAAAATAAAATTTGTTAGGTAATAAAAATAGAGCACACATCTGTATTTTCGTTTTAATTTTACTTTTTCACTAAAATTACAGTGTAAAACCTGATTTCGAAACAGTTTATTTTATTAAGTGTGATACAAATTGGTTGAAATGATTTTAAATAATCGCAACACGCAGCTGTCTCGCTGATGGATACAAATTTCCAAAAGTAATTACTACTTTTTTTGAAATTCTGATTTCAACATCATAATCGTAATTAAAATTTGCATGTATACTAGCATGTCAAACTTTTAAATTAACGGTACATTGAAAATACAAAAAATTAATCCTCACAGTCGTCATTTCTATTTTTTAATTTCAAAATATTTCGTAAATTTAAAATGCTAATTTGTGCAGTTTTTAAAGCTGATTACGATGGTGAAATCATGTTTTCAAAAACTGTTTGTTTATATATATATATATATATATATATATATATATATATATATATAGATAGATAGATAGATAGATAGATAGATAGATAGATAGATAGATAGATAGATAGATAGATAGATAGATAGATAGAGGGATAGATAGATAGATAGATAGATAGATAGATAGAGAGAGAGAGAGAGAGAGAGAGAGAGAGAGAGAGAGAGAGAGAGAGAGAGAGAGAAAACTGAGCTTAGGTTAGAAAACCAATATATATATATATATATATATATATATATATATATATATATATATAAGACTTTTGTCTTATTCATTCGTCACTAAATCTTCAACTATCCGATAATACTGAAACTTTACACATGTATGTCTTAAGCCCTATAGAGAAAAACTAAAACATTTTCCTGTGCATTATCATTCCACAAAACCCCAGGTTGAAATGGGGTTGCAACCTTAAAAAAGCGGTATACTTCATTTTGCTACTTTCCCCCACCCAAACATAGACATCTAAAACTCAGTACCGATACGCTATTATACTACTGAAAATACCAAAAATCTTAATAATTTTTACTAATTATTGCAACCCTCTGTTGACATATACCTAATTCGTATCATTCACTGTCATTACAACTGACAAAAATTCAATAGACTTGTGTAACAGGTACTGAATTCATAGTTAGAAATATTTAACTGAGGTTAACCACCGCTTAGAGTGCGAAACATGTAGCAGCACTCTTCATTCGTAAGCGCATTTCTAATAATTTCCATTCTTATAAGATCCTAAAACCAGTTATTATCATATAAATTTGAATTTTGCACGCCTAGGTTTACATTAGGCCTAAATAAAAAAATAAAGCATTTTCATAAGGGTTATTCATAAGGAAGGGGTTGAAACCTCAAAAGCAGCAACCTTTAATTTTCTCCCAACATAGATTAATAAATTTCAGTATTAATATGTTAATGGGGTTAAATATACTGCTGAAATACCTATTATTTTTGTAGATCAGTATCACTTTGTTCGAAATAAAGTGTAATTGCACTTTTCAATACAAGCCTACTAAAGTAAGGATGTTCTTAGTTTTTATTCCTTAATTCAACAGTTATTCCTACATTTTTAAGGAGTTTAGTCCACTAACGTTTTGTTCTTTTAAAGATTGTTTCATCTTTATTCAAAAATTTTGAAATAGAAAGGTTTTAATGTGTCACAACAATTTAAATAAGAGATAAAAATATTTATATAACAATACGAAGTTATTGTTTTAATTTTTCACTTTTTAACGTAAAGAAGTGTATAATCATCATTTCGTGATCATACACGAAATCACAGTATACACATAGGTGCATCCCAGGATTTTATAA
>CM040191.1:32600265-32612779 GCA_022606455.1 Callitettix versicolor
ACGATGACGATGACGATGACGATGACGTAGACGATGACGATGACGATGACGATGACGATGACGATGACGATGACCATGACCATGACGATGACCATGACCATGACGATGTCGATGACGATGACGATGACGACGACGATGACGATGACGATGACTATGACGATGACGATGACGATGACGATGACGATGACCATGACCATGACCATGACCATGACCATGACCATGACCATGACCATGACCAACACCATGACCATGACCATGACCATGACCATGATTATGACAATGACCATGACCATGACCATGACCATGACCTTGACGATGACCATGACGATGACGATGACGATGACGATGACGATGACGATGACGTTGAGGATGACGATGACGATGACGATGACGATGACGATGACGATGACGATGACGATGACGATGACGATGACGATGACGATGACCATGACCATGACCATGACCATGACCATGACCATGACCATGACCATGTTCATGACAATGACCATGACCATGACCATGACCATGACCATGACCATGACAATGACCATGACCATGACCATGACCATGACCATGACCATGACCATGACCATGACCATGACCATGACCATGACCATGACCATGACCATGACCATGACCATGACCAACACCATGACCATGACCATGACCATGACCATGACCATGAACATGACAATGACCATGACCATGACCATGACCATGTACATGACCATGACCATGACCATGACCATGACCATGACTATGACCTTGACCATGACCATGACCATGACCATGACCATGACCATGACCATGACCATGACCATGACAATGTCCATGACCATGACCATGACAATGACCATGACCATGACCATGACCATGACGATGACGATGACGATGACGATGACGATGACGATAACGATGACGATGACGATGACGATGAAGATGACGATGACGATGACGATGACGATGACCATGACCATGACCATGACCATGACCATGACCATGACCAACACCATGACCATGACCATGACCATGATCATGACCATGACCATTAACATGACCATGACCATGACAATAACCATGACCATGACCATGACCATGACCATGACCATGACAATGTTCATGACCAAGACCATGACCATGACCATGACCATGACCATGACCATGACCATGACCATGACCATGACGATGACGATGACGATGACGATGACGATGACGATGACGCTGACGCTGACGATGACGATGACGATGACGATGACGATGACGATGACGATGACGATGACGATGACGATGATGATGACGATGACGATGACCATGACCATGACCATGACCATGACCATGACCATGACCATGACCATGACAATGACCATGAACATGACCATGAACATGACCATGATCATGACCATGACCATGACCATGACCATGACCATGACCATGACGATGACGATGACGATGACGATGACGATGACGATGACGATGACGATGACGCTGACGCTGACGATGACGATGACGATGACGATGACGATGACGATGACGATGACGATGACGATGACGATGACGATGACGATGACGATGACCATGACCATGAACATGACCATGACCATGACCATGACCATGACCATGACCATGACCAACACCATGACCATGACCATGACCATGACCATGACCATGATCATGAACATGACAATGACAATGACCATGACCATGACCATGACCATGACCATGACCTTGACCATGACCATGACCATGACTATGACCTTGACCATGACCATGACCATGACCATGACCATGAACATGACCATGACCATGACCATGACCATGACCATGACCATGACCATGACCATGACCATGACCATGACCATGACCATGACCATGACCATGACGATGACGATGAAAATGACGATGACGATGACGATGACGATGACGATGACGATGACGATGACGATGACGATGACGATGACGATGACGATAACGATGACGATGACGATGACGATGAAGATGACGATGACGATGACGATGACGATGACGATGACGATGACGATGACGATGACGATGACTATGACGATGACGATGACGATGACGATGACGATGACCATGACCATGACCATGACCATGACCATGACCATGACCAACACCATGACCATGACCATGACCATGATCATGACCATGACCATTAACATGACCATGACCATGACAATAACCATGACCATGACCATGACCATGACAATGTTCATGACCAAGACCATGACCATGACCATGACCATGACCATGACCATGACCATGACCATGACCATGACCATGACCATGACCATGACGATGACGATGACGATGACGATGACGATGATGATGACACTGACGCTGACGATGACGATGACGATGACGATGACGATGACGATGACGATGACGATGACGATGACGATGATGATGACGATGACGATGACCATGACCATGACCATGACCATGACCATGACCATGACCATGACCATGACAATGACCATGAACATGACCATGAACATGACCATGACCATGACCATGACAATGACAATGACCATGACCATGACCATGACCATGACAATGATCATGACCATGACCATGACCATGACCATGACCTTGACGATGACGATGACTATTACGATGACGATGACGATGACGATGACGATGACGATGACCATGACCATGAACATGACCATGACCATGACCATGACCATGACCATGACCAACACCATGACCATGACCATGACCATGACCATGACCATGATCATGAACATGACAATGACAATGACCATGACCATGACCATGACCATGACCATGACCTTGACCATGACCATGACCATGACTATGACCTTGACCATGACCATGACCATGACCATGACCATGAACATGACCATGACCATGACCATGACCATGACCATGACCATGACCATGACCATGACCATGACCATGACCATGACCATGACCATGACCATGACCATGACCATGACCATGACCATGACGATGACGATGACGATGACGATGACGATGACGATGACGATGACGATGACGATGACGATGACGATGACGATGACGATGACGATGACGATGACGATGACGATGACGATGACGATGACGATGACGATGACGATGACGATGACGATGACGATGACGATGACGATGTCGATGACGATGACGATGACGATGACGATGACGATGACGATGACGATGACGATGACGATGAACATGACCATGACCATGACCATGATCATGAACATGACAATGACAATGACCTTGACCATGACCATGACCATGACCATGACCATGACCATGACCATGACCATGACCTTGACAATGACCATGACCATGACCATGACGATGACGATGACGATGACGATGACGATGACGATGACGATGACGATGACGTAGACGATGACGATGACGATGACGATGACGATGACGATGACGATGACCATGACCATGACGATGACCATGACCATGACGATGTCGATGACTATGACGATGACGATGACGATGACGATGACGATGACTATGACGATGACGATGACGATGACGATGACGATGACGATGACCATGACCATGACCATGACCATGACCATGACCATGACCATGACCATGACCATGACCAACACCATGACCATGACCATGACCATGACCATGATTATGACAATGACCATGACCATGACCATGACCATGACCTTGACGATGACCATGACATTGACGATGACGATGACGATGACGATGACGTTGAGGATGACGATGACGATGACGATGACGATGACGATGACGATGACGATGACGATGACGATGACGATGACGATGACGATGACGATGACGATGACCATGACCATGACCATGACCATGACCATGACCATGACCATGTTCATGACAATGACCATGACCATGACCATGACCATGACCATGACCATGACAATGACCATGACCATGACCATGACCATGACCATGACCATGACCATGACCATGACCATGACCATGACCATGACCATGACCATGACCATGACCATGACCATGACCAACACCATGACCATGACCATGACCATGACCATGACCATGAACTTGACAATGACCATGACCATGACCATGACCATGTACATGACCATGACCATGACCATGACCATGACCATGACTATGACCTTGACCATGACCATGACCATGACCATGACCATGACCATGACCATGACCATGACCATGACCATGACCATGACCATGACCATGACCATGACCATGACCATGACGATGACGATGAAAATGACGATGACGATGACGATGACGATGACGATGACGATGACGATGTCGATGACGATGACGATGACGATGACGATGACGATGACGATGACGATGACGATGAACATGACCATGACCATGACCATGATCATGAACATGACAATGACAATGACCATGACCATGACCATGACCATGACCATGACCATGACCTTGACCATGACCATGACCATGACCATGTCCATGACCATGACCTTGACAATGACGCGACCATGACCATGACGATGACGATTACGATGACGATGACGATGACGATGACGATGACGATGACGATGACGATGACGATGACCATGACCATGACCATGACGATGACCATGACCATGACGATGTCGATGACGATGACGATGACGATGACGATGACGATGACGATGACGATGACGATGACGATGACGATGACGATGACGATGACGATGATGACGATGACGATGACGATGACGATGACGATGACCATGACCATGACCATGACCATGACCATGACCATGACCATGACCATGACCAACACCATGACCATGACCATGACCATGACCATGACTGACAATGACAATGACCATGACCATGACCATGACCATGACAATGATCATGACTATGACCATGACCATGACCATGACCATGACCATGACCATGACCCATGACCATGACCGGCGGACCTTGACGATGACGATGACGTGACCGATGATGACGATGACGATGACCATGACCGCGGACCATGACCATGACCATGACCGTACTGACCGCGGCCATGACCATGACCATGACGAGCCGCGACCATGACCATGACCATGATCATGACATGACCATGACAAATGACCATGACCATGACCATGACTAATGACCATGACGATGACCATGACTCAACCATGACCGCTGACCTTGACTATGACTATGACCGCATGACCATGGCCATGACCATGACCATGACCGCAGACCGCGATGACCATGACCATGACCATGACCGACCATGACCGCGACCATGACCGCCATGACCATGACCGATGACGATGCGGTACGACGAAGATGACGATGACGTAGACGATGACCATTAAGACGATGATGACCGGTGGCGGTGACGATGACGATGACGATGACGATGACGATGACGATGACGATGACGATGACGATGACGATGACGATGACGATGACGATGTCGATGACGATGACGATGACGATGACGATGACGATGACGATGACGATGACGATGACGATGAACATGACCATGACCATGACCATGATCATGAACATGACAATGACAATGACCTTGACCATGACCATGACCATGACCATGACCATGACCATGACCATGACCATGACCTTGACAATGACCATGACCATGACCATGCGGCGATGACGATGCGACATGACGATGACGATGACGATGATGATGACGATGACGTAGACGATGAGCGATGACGATGACGATGACGATGACGATGACGATGACGATGACCATGACCATGACGATGACCATGACGATGATGATGACGATGACGATGACGATGACGACGACGATGACGATGACGATGACTATGAGCGATGACGATGACGATGACGATGGCGATGGACCGCGACCATGACTATGACCATGACCATGACCATGACCATGACCATGACCAACACCATGACCATGACCATGACCATGACCATGATTATGACAATGACCTGGCGACCATGACCATGACCATGACCTTGACGATGACCGACGATGACGATGACGATGACGATGACGATGACGGTGACGATTGCGATGACGATGACGATGACGATGACGATGACGATGACGAGTGACGATGACGATGACGATGACGACGATGACGATGACGATGACCAGCGTATATGACTGACCGACCACGACCATGACCATGACCATGACCGCGGCCATGACACGCGACCATGACCGCCGACCGCCTGAGCCGCGACCATGACCATGACTGATATGACAATGACCGCGTAGACCATGACCATGACCATGACCATGACCATGACCATGACCATGACCATGACCATGACCATGACCGCATGACCATGACCATGACGCATGACCAACACCATGACCATGACCATGACCATGACCATGACCGCGAACATGACAATGACCGCATGACCATGACCATGACGCATGTACATGACCATGACCATGACCATGACCATGGCCATGACTATGACCTTGACTATGACCGCGGCCATGACCATGGCCGCGACCATGACCATGAGCCATGACAATGTCCATGACCATGACCATGACAATGACCGCGACCACGCGACCATGACCATGACGATGACGATGACGATGACGATGACGATGACGATAACGATGACGATGACGATGACGATGAAGATGACGATGACGATGACGATGACGATGACCCGCGACCACGGCCGCGACCATGACCATGACCATGACCAACACCATGACCATGACCATGACCATGATCATGACCATGACCATTAACATGACCATGACCATGACAATAACCATGACCATGACCATGACCATGACCATGACCATGACAATGTTCATGACCGGAAAGACCATGACCATGACCGCGACCATGACCATGACTCGCGACCCGCGACCATGACCCGCGACGATGACGATGACGATGACGATGACGATGACGATGACGCTGACGCTGACGATGACGATGACGATGACGATGACGATGACGATGACGATGACGATGACGATGACGATGATGATGACGATGACGATGACCATGACCATGACCATGACCATGACCATGACCATGACCATGACCATGACAATGACAATGAACATGACCATGAACATGACCATGATCATGACCATGACCATGACCATGACCGCGACCATGACCATGACGATGACGATGACGATGACGATGACGATGACGATGACGATGACGATGACGCTGACGCTGACGATGACGATGACGATGACGATGACGATGACGATGACGATGACGATGACGATGACGATGACGATGACGATGACGATGACCATGACCATGAACATGACCATGACCATGACCATGACCGCGACCATGACCGCGACCAACACCATGACCATGACCATGACCATGACCATGACCATGATCATGAACATGACAATGACAATGACCATGACCATGACCATGACCATGACCGCGACCTTGACCATGACCATGAGCCATGACTATGACCTTGACCATGACCATGACCATGACCATGACCATGAACATGACCATGACCATGACCATGACCATGACCATGACCATGACCATGACCGCGACCATGACCATGACCATGACCGCGACCATGACCATGACGATGACGATGAAATGACGATGACGATGACGATGACGATGACGATGACGATGACGATGACGATGACGATGACGATGACGATGACGATAACGATGACGAAGACGATGACGATGAAGATGACGATGACGATGACGATGACGATGACGATGACGATGACGATGACGATGACGATGACTATGACGGCGACGATGACGATGACGATGACGATGACCATGACCCATGACCATGACCATGACCATGACCAACACCATGACCATGACCGCGACCATGATCATGACCATGACCATTAACATGACCATGACCATGACAATAACCATGACCATGACCGCGAGGTATGACAATGTTCATGACCAAGACCATGACCATGACCATGACCATGACCATGACCATGACCGCGACCATGACCATGACCATGACCATGACCATGACGATGACGATGACGATGACGATGACGATGATGATGACACTGACGCTGACGATGACGATGACGATGACGATGACGATGACGATGACGATGACGATGACGATGACGATGACGATGACGATGACGATGACGATGACCATGACCGCGACCATGACCATGACCATGACCATGACCATGACCATGACAATGACCATGAACATGACCATGAACATGACCATGACCATGACCATGAGCAATGACAATGACCATGACCATGACCATGACCATGACAATGATCATGACCATGACCATGACCATGACCGCGGACCTTGACGATGACGATGACTATTACGATGACGATGACGATGACGATGACGATGACGATGACCATGACCATGAACATGACCATGACCATGACCATGACCGCGACCATGACCAACACCATGACCATGACCATGACCATGACCATGACCATGATCAGTGCGAACATGACAATGACAATGACCATGACCATGACCATGACCATGACCATGACCTTGACCATGACCATGACCGACCATGACTATGACCTTGACCATGACCATGACCATGACCATGACTCGCGAACATGACCATGACCATGACCATGACCATGACCATGACCATGACCATGACCATGACCATGACCATGACCATGACCATGACCATGACCATGACCATGACCATGACGATGACGATGAAATGACGATGACGATGACGATGACGATGACGATGACGATGACGATGACGATGACGATGACGATGACGATGACGATGACGATGACGATGACGATGACGATGACGATGACGATGACGATGACGATGACGATGACGATGACGATGTCGATGACGATGACGATGACGATGACGATGACGATGACGATGACGATGACGATGACCATGACCATGACCATGACCATGACCGCGATCATGAACATGACAATGACAATGACCTTGACCATGACCATGACGCATGACCATGACCATGACCATGACCATGACCATGACAATGACCATGACCGCCATGACCATGACGATGACGATTGGACGATGACGATGACGATGACGATGACGATGACGATGACGTAGACGATGACGATGACGATGACGATGACGATGACGATGACGATGACCATGACCATGACGATGACCGCGCGACCATGACGATGTCGATGACTATGGCGATGACGATGACGATGACGATGACGATGACTATGACGATGACGATGACGATGACGATGACGATGACCATGACCGCGACCATGACCACGACCATGACCATGACCATGACCATGACCATGACCAACACCATGACCATGACCGCGACCATGACCGGCGATTATGACAATGACCATGACCATGACCATGACCATGACCTTGACGATGACCATGACATTGACGATGACGATGACGATGACGATGACGTTGAGGATGACGATGACGATGACGATGACGACATTGATGGACGATGACGATGACGATGACGATGACGATGACGATGACGATGACGATGACGATGACCATGACCGCGACCATGACCATGACCATGACCATGACCATGTTCATGACAATGACCATGACCATGACCATGACCATGACCATGACCATGACAATGACCATGACCATGACCGCGACCATGACCATGACCATGACCATGACCATGACCATGACCGCGACCATGACCATGACCATGACCATGACCATGGCCAACACCATGACCATGACCATGACCCATGACCATGACCATGAACTTGACAATGACCATGACCATGACCATGACCATGTACATGACCATGACCGCGACCATGACCATGACCATGACTATGACCTTGACCATGACCATGACCATGACCATGACCATGACCATGACCATGACCATGACCGCGACCATGACCATGACCATGACCCATGACCATGACCGGCGACCATGACCATGACGATGACGATGAAAATGACGATGACGATGACGATGACGATGACGATGACGATGACGATGTCGATGACGATGACGATGACGATGACGATGACGATGACGATGACGATGACGATGAACATGACCATGACCATGACCATGATCATGAACATGACAATGACAATGACCATGACCATGACCATGACCATGACCATGACCATGACCTTGACCATGACCATGACCATGACCATGTCCATGACCATGACCTTGACAATGACCATGACCATGACCATGACGATGACGATTACGATGACGATGACGATGACGATGACGATGACGATGACGATGACGATGACGATGACCATGACCATGACGATGACCATGACCATGACGATGTCGATGACGATGACGATGACGATGACGATGACGATGACGATGACGATGACGATGACGATGACGATGACGATGACGATGACGATGACTATGACGATGAAGATGACGATGACGATGACGATGACCATGACCATGACCATGACCATGACCATGACCATGACCATGACCATGACCAACACCATGACCATGACCATGACCATGACGCTTAGTCTCCGTCAAACTCTAGGACGCTTAGTTTCCGAGAAAAATGAGTTTTAAATTTTAAAAAATTTAAAATTTTTTACCAAAATTTGATTTTTTTATATTTTCCTTCTGAGTCACAGATTATCGTCCTTTTCGCTCTAGGACGCTTAGTTTCCGAGAAAAATGAGTTTTAAATTTTAAAAAATTTCAAATTTTTTACCAAAATTTGATTTTTTTATATTTTCCTTCTGAGTCACAGATTATCGTCCTTTTCGCTCTAGGACGCTTAGTTTCCGAGAAAAATGAGTTTTAAATTTTTAAAAATTTCAAATTTTTTACCAAAATTTGATTTTTATATTTTTCTTCTGAGTCACAGATTATCGTCCTTTTTGCTCTAGGACGCTTAGTTTCCGAGAAAAATGAGTTTTAAATTTTAAAAAATTTCAATTTTTTTACCAAAATTTGTTTTTTTTAATTTTCCTTCTGAGTCACAGATTATCGTCCTTTTCGCTCTAGGACGCTTAGTTTCCGAGAAAAATGAGTTTTAAATTTTAAAAATTTAAAATTTTTACCAAAATTTGATTTTTTTATATTTTCCTTCTGAGTTACAGATTATCGTCCTTTTTGCTCTAGGACGCTTAGTTTCCGAGAAAAATGAGTTTTAAATTTTAAAAAATTTCAAATTTTTTACCAAAATTTGATTTTTTTTTATTTTCCTTCTGAGTCACAGATTATCGTCCTTTTCGCTCTAGGACGCTTAGTTTCCGAGAAAAATGAGTTTTAAATTTTAAAAAATTTCAAATTTTTTACCAAAATTTGATTTTTTATATTTTCCTTCTGAGTCACAGATTATCGTCCTTTTCGCTCTAGGACGCTTAGTTTCCGAGAAAAATGAGTTTTTAATTTTAAAAAATTTCAAATTTTTTACCAAAATTTGATTTTTTATATTTTCCTTCTGAGTCACAGATTATCGTCCTTTTCGCTCTAGGACGCTTAGTTTCCGAGAAAAATGAGTTTTAAATTTTAAAAAATTTAAAATTTTTTATTTTTTTACCAAAATTTGATTTTTTTATATTTTCCTTCTGAGTCACAGATTATCGTCCTTTTCGCTCTAGGACGCTTAGTTTCCGAGAAAAATGAGTTTTAAATTTTAAAATTTCAAAATTTGATTTTTATATTTTTTCTAGTCACAGAAATCGTCCTTTTTTACTGCTAGGACGCTTAGTTTGAGAAAAATGAGTTTTTAATTTTTTTCATTTTTCTGAGTCACAGATTATCGTCCTTTTTGCTCTAGGACGCTTAGTTTCCGAGAAAAATGAGTTTTAAATTTTAAAAAATTTAAAATTTTTACCAAAATTTGATTTTTTTATATTTTCCTTCTGAGTCACAGATTATCGTCCTTTTCGCTCTAGGACGCTTAGTTTCCGAGAAAAATGAGTTTTAAATTTTAAAAATTTCAAATTTTTACCAAAATTTGTTTTTTTATATTTTCCTTCTGAGTCACAGATTATCGTCCTTTTCGCTCTAGGACGCTTAGTTTCCGAGAAAATGAGTTTTAAATTTCAAAAAATTTAAAAATTTTTACTAGGACAAAATTTGATTTTTTACAAAATTTTTTTTATATTTTCCTTCTGAGTTACAGATTATCGTCCTTTTTGCTCTAGGACGCTTAGTTTCCGAGAAAAATGAGTTTTAAATTTTAAAAAATTTCAAATTTTTTACCAAAATTTGATTTTTTATATTTTCTTCTGAGTCACAGATTATCGTCCTTTTTGCTCTAGGATGCTTAGTTTCCGAGAAAAATGAGTTTTAAATTTTAAAAATTTCAATTTTTTTACCAAAATTTGATTTTTTTAATTTTCCTTCTGAGTCACAGATTATCGTCCTTTTCGCTCTAGGACGCTTAGTTTCCGAGAAAAATGAGTTTTAAATTTTAAAAAATTTCAAATTTTTTACCAAAATTTGATTTTTTATATTTTCCTTCTGAGTCACAGATTATCGTCCTTTTGCTCTAGGACGCTTAGTTTCCGTGAAAA